>CAUZXS010005037.1:0-67500 GCA_963585895.1 Sepioteuthis lessoniana | reverse complement strand
CAGTAAGTCATCACATACAACAGGTCTCCAAAAAGTATCGATTTTATTTTCCATTACTGGCATTATTCATAAATAAGCACAGAGTATTATCCATAAATAAGTACACCTTCAATTTTCTAAATTAAAGGTATCAGAATTTTATTATTTCTAGTGGAATACATCAAAATGGACATTAAATAAAACTGCATAAATATAAGTACTTATTTTGGGACTGTTATATATTCATACTTTTTATTAGAGTTTCAATGCTGTAAAGTTTGCTGATAAATAATACCCAATAATATTCATTCTAATTGTATAATGTTCTACTAGAATTGATAAAATCCCAGTATCTTAAAAAGAAAATTAACTTTTTTTAATATTAAAATGTTGTTCAAAGTGTGTATTTATCTATGAGTGATACTGTATTTTGTGAGTTGAAAGATTGAAGTGATTATAAAATCTAATACTTCATTAATGAAATTATGAAAACTTTATTTCTTTATTACATTTGTTCTGACATCAAAAGAATAATATCTTAAACTAAAACTATTGTATTACATATAGTAAATTAAAAAGTCCTTTAATGTGTTAGGTACAATGGAATATTTTTTGAATTGTAGAAAAGTTAGATGCCTTTCTGACTGGCTTGTTTTGAGGAGATGCATATTTAAAAAAAAAATAATTTTTTTTTAGCTGCATTTGGTTTTAATGTCAATTCAAAGAAGTAGTATATCAATTTAATGTATATATATATCTGTAATACATAAAATTACTAAAGTTTCCAATGCAATTGTCATGCTTAATTTGTAATTTGGTCTTTGGTAAAATATCTTAGAATATATCAAGTTACCCCCCCCCAAAAAAAAACTGTAAACCTATTTTGATTTATTCTAATTTCTCAAGACCAGCTAAGTATTAGCATCAAATGTTAGACGGGAAAGGAAGCATTATTTAGAATTTATATGGAGAGAAAAAAAAAGGCATCCATACAGTAAAATCCATGCAATACAAATATTTAAAAATTTGTGTTAGAATTTTTTCAAAAAAAGCAGGATTTATGCAAGAATGGGGAAATTATTACCCTTCTTTCACTGGGAAACGTAAATAGTAATCAAACCATAAATTAAGAAAAATACCTTTTTGGCATACATATTTCACATATTTTGTAATTTGATTGTGTACATAAAAGGGGAGATAATTCACTGATGAACTCAAGGTTTAAAAACTAAAATTGAATTAATACGTGACCTATGATGCACTTGAAATAAATTATGTAATATTTGGAATAACTTTTTTGTTACAATTAAGACAAAATAAATGAGTTGAAATCAAAACTAGCCCAATGCAATAATTTTACAATGCACAGTAACTTCCGACCAATCTAATGCAATCATTTCTCCATATTGAATGATGTCAGAAATACCTTGTGGATATGCATTAGATTTTTGTGAATCAACATTAAGTCAATTGGATGGCCCGATTACTTTGAGCCAAATTTTGCATAGCAACCATTTGTACTGAGGTTTTGATTCCATGCATTCTCTCAAGAAACTAAATTGCCTTGAGTTTGCCCCTTTTCAAGTCATCTATATTCCATATAGCTTGAGTAATTCTATTTGACCATCATTTCTCCATATTGAATGATGTCAGAAATACCTTGTGGATATGCATTAGATTTTTGTGAATCAACATTAAGTCAATTGGATGGCCCGATTACTTTGAGCCAAATTTTGCATAGCAACCATTTGTACTGAGGTTTTGATTCCATGCATTCTCTCAAGAAACTAAATTGCCTTGAGTTTGCCCCTTTTCAAGTCATCTATATTCCATATAGCTTGAGTAATTCTATTTGACCACAGACAAGCATATATGGTCTTCAGACAGACACACACACACAAGCATATATGGTCTTCAGACAGACACACACACAAGCATATATGGTCTTCAGACAGACACACACACACACAAGCATATATGGTCTTCAGACAGACACACACACAAGCATATATGGTCTTCAGACAGACACACACACAAGCATATATGGTCTTCAGACAGACACACACACAAGCATATATGGTCTTCAGACAGACACACACACAAGCATATATGGTCTTCAGACAGACACACACACAAGCATATATGGTCTTCAGACAGACACACACACAAGCATATATGGTCTTCAGACAGACACACACACAAGCATATATGGTCTTCAGACAGACACACACACAAGCATATATGGTCTTCAGACAGACACACACACAAGCATATATGGTCTTCAGACAGACAGACACACACACACACACACACACACACAAGCATATATGGTCTTCAGACAGACACACACACAAGCATATATGGTCTTCAGACAGACACACACACACAAAAAAAGTCATTTTACAAATTATCTAATTCTCTTTGTGCAGTTAATATCATTAGTCAAAAGCCACAGAACTGAAGTGTTTATAGTGAAATAGAATTTTTAAATAAGTAATTAACCTAGAAGTACTAAAATCTAAATTTTAGATGACTACAAGTTTCAAAGTAGAAGTTTTGGAAGATGATTGTTGGTGAGAAAAATCAGTCAAAAGTGATACTTTTCTTGACTGTCCTATTATAAATTGTAGAAACATTTGAAATTGGAACATGATTAAAATAAAAAAATATATTTTAAACCAAATTAAAAGCGATCTACATTCTATAAATCTGTTTTAACAATAAGCTCCCCTCTCTTAACCTGTTTGATAAGACATTTTGTAAACTTTGATGATTAGTTAACAAAATTCCATTGAAGAGGATATTCATTCTTTAATTAGAATAGAATTTGTATACTTAGATACCCTGAAGTGAGTATGCAGCTTGTGTATTGTAACCAATATATTCAGGATTATTGTTCTCATCTGTTGTAAGTCACTTAATCCAAATACATCAGTATATGAATTCAACTCAGAAATTGAGGCAAAATCATTTAGTTGCATCTGTCTAATTTTCTGTGCATTAGATACATAGATGTCAGGCCATTATTTTTCTTGTGTATATACAGAACACATATATACACAAAAATGTGCATCTCCTCTCCAGAATTGAGCTTGAACTTACTATAACTTTAATGTGTTACCCATGTTTTCTGAATCTTAGAAAATTGAAATTATTTTTCTTGGCCCAGATCAAGCAAATGTTTTAATTGCTTTTTAAATATTTATTTGTGTTTTTCAGAGTTAACTCTTTGACATTTTTATAATAGACCATATACAAGTGAATGGTGAGAAAATCTAGCCTGAAGACTTGGTTATGCTTCTATTTTAAATAAAGTTACTTCCAATGTAAAAACTGACCCTTTATGGGTGAGATTTTGAATCTCTATTTTTGAGATAACTTATAAGTAGACATTGCCCAAAAGTTATGACCACCTGGTGTCTATTGTTTGTGTAACAAATATAAACTTACATTATTTTTGTTAAATTTTTATTCTTTAATATCACTCATGAGATCTTATATCAAATAATCCTAACACTATTCAGAATTTGTAACATCACCTTTCCTGGCAAAAATCAATATTAAAATAAAATATCACTTAATTTGACAGGTTAGATTAACAAACTTTTTCCCAACATTCACTAATTTTAGTGCACTATTTAGTTATGATTTATTATTAATATATTCACATAGAAAAGGGAGGTTTTAAAATCTTAATTCATAACCTAATTCATTTCAAATGTATGCCCCGCCATTTTGAAGTTTCATAATGATTGACATTCCAGAAATTTAGAAATTTACCAAATTATCTGACAAAACCCATATAGGATGAACCTTCCAAATTTGGTTTTCACGCCATATTTTTTTTCTATTCATATCTGTTATAAATATCACTAAAATGTAGATTAAATCCAATAATTAATTACCATGTTAAAATTATTTCTGTTCCTAACATAGCTTGTTAATGTAGATTTGTGTTTGCCTTACATCAAACCATGACAACCATCTTCCATGAAATAAAGAGTTTGTCTAAAGACCATCTAAACAAAAAAGGAATTTCATTTTGGACCATCATTTCATCTAATAAGGCAAAGTCATTTAAAGAAAAGAGATTATTATGTACTTACCAAACAGCCAAGTTGAATTCCCAGCAAGCGAAGGGGGGAAACAATGGAAAATAATTTTATTAGCAAATGTGGATGTTATGAAAAATCATTCAAAAATCAAATAAAAGAAAAATAATACATTCGCATAAATAGGATTTTTTTTTTTTAGCCATTCTCACACCAGAACTTATTTTTTCAGAAAACATTAGGACAAGCAAAAGTGTAGGTAGGGAGATTAAAATGCTCAGTTGAAAATTCATTAGTGAAGAAATTTAAATCAATATTTAAGATGAGGAATCTGCATAAGTAAAGTTTATTATTTAAGCTAAACATACTTAAGACAACTTTTGAGATATCAATTTTAAACAACACATCTGCACTTCTTCAATGAACAATATGAATAATTGGTACATGGCTTATATATCAACACTTCCAACCATTTTGATTTTTACCACTATCCTGACAAATAATTTAAAGATCTTGGAGAAAGATTGTCAGTTTACTTTTTCTAAAGCCAAATATATATTCTTGTGGTTTAAGTACTGAAACTTGACTAATAACAAACCATGCTTTTATTTAACAAAACCAAACAAAAAACACCCTCTCTCACAAAAAACAAAAAAACAAAACCCAAAGCAAAAACTCAACATCTTTGGTATATAAGTTTTTTAGATGAAGCTAACAAAAATGCTTATTACAGAAGGGGATTTTCCCAAGCCATCATCAGAGTGACAATGAGACTCCTCCTCCTCCTCCTCCTCCCTCCAAAGAGACAAGCAATTAGAAAAAAAAAAGAAAAAAAAAAAAAAAAAAAAAAGTAAAATCTATAGTACATTTAGTGATTGAATGTTGCAAAACTTCATTTTCTGATAAGTATATCATAAAATCAAACTTTTTGCAAGACTTAATTTCTAGAAAAATTGAGCTAAAGAGATTCCCCATCTACTGCAGTTCACTTTAGTATGTAAAATATTTTTCTGTCTCCATTATGTTTTTAAAGATACATATTGGAGAACATTTTTACAAAATACAAATACTGCTTGATAGTCAAACAACTACGTTAGGTTTTTGAAAATATTATGAATAAAATAATTTTTCTCTTATATATAACAACTCACTTGGGTTCTCAATCAACAAGGAACAGTTCCAATTGGAAATACAAAAAAATAAGATCAGTGACAATTTTACATCCCCTTTTTCGGTTGAGAAGTTGGGTTAAAAAGAGTTTACCATTCATTTCCAATGTAGTTCTCTTCTAGATGTACATTGATGGTCTCAGTAAATTTTGATAAAAAATGATGTCAAAATGAATAATAGTTGACAATGCTTCATCTAGAAATAAGTGAATAAAAACTTGCCAGTAATCATCTATATCTATAAAGTATAGTACATAACATTTGTAAAGATCCAAAGAAAATTTAAACATCTGCCCCCACCCTCACTTGAGTGGCTATGCTTTTGGATATTGGTGATCATTAATGAATAAAAATCACTGATTCAAGAGAAAAAGTTACCCCTTTCTTTTCAACTTGTGAATTCTAAGAAATTCTAAGGTGCAAGTCTGGTGAGAACAATAGCTAGGTTCTTTAGGGTTTTAGATTTCATTTGAAACATATGGAAGGTAAGAAAGGTAACAATTTATTTAAAAAAAATTCAGATGGGGCAAGGAACAGTGGGCCAAGAGAGAGAAAAAAAGACATGTCAAACAAAGCAAAAACAGATTAGTTAAAAAAGATAGAAACATTAATTTAGGCAAAATTAAAAATCAAAGAATAAACAGGAGGAGAAGCAAAATTTAAAGATCTTTTATATATGAAATTAAAACTTTGATCATGTTTTTGTTTATTAATCAAATTATTTAAATTTTTTAAAAATTAATAAAAATTACTCAATATATAAAGAAATCCTTTAATATAAAATGTTGAGGAGTTCAGATTAAAAAAAAACTTTACTGCACTTAATAGTGAGATTAATATTGATTTTTCTTTAAAAGACGTAATTACAGAATATTCAAATGATTTAGACACTTCTCTTAATACTCAACAGTTTTTTTTTGATATTTTTACTGAGAGAGAGAGCAGTTTTCATCAGCAGTGAAGCAAGTTCAAATATTTTCATAAATAAATCCTATTTTATAAAATCATTAAAATCGAGTCTCAAGATTAGATGAAGTATAATTTAAGAAGCCTAAATCTTTACATTTAGGCAAAAATAGTCAAGGAATCAGAGCTTCTTTCATGTAGGTGAAAAAATTAATTCTTGCTAAAGTGTAGATTAACTGCACAGATAAACAAGCTGTAGCCATGTCAGTTCTATATTTCATGTCATTTTGAACAAATACAAAACAGCAGCTTTATAGTCACTTCCTAGCTCACAAACCATCCAAATAAGATGCTCAAGACATGCTGGAGAAATAAGGATGAACTCATAAGTGAAGTTCTACAAACTCCTACACAGACACTCCAGTGTTTGCTGACCAGCAAAATCTTAGTCATCAGTTCTGTGCAAACACTGGGTGCCGTCTAGGGGACTTAGAAAGAATGATGGCTGAAAGGAATAGGTGATGAGAGAGTCAAGGGAATCTATCCTATCAGTATGCCTTGATGATAATAGATCATTAAAATTGAACTGATTATTGAATAGTTCTGTTTGCAGAGATCAGTCATTCTCATTTTGAGTAAATTAAAAGGCGTTTTTTTTAGAATAAGAAAATCATGACTTAGGAATGAAGGTTTATTTAAATTTGATGGCCAGGACCAGTGCAACTTGAAATTACATATATAACTGGTGCCTAGTCATGTTGTAAGAGGAACAGGCTAGTCTTGTACAGGGTGGAATGATAAAATTGTCGCCCTAGAAAAGACGACATGATTCCATTTCTGTTTAATGAAAACTGGTTTTCTTTTTTGTTGCAGACCATCTACTAGTTGACCAGTTGTGTACAAATCCCAAGAGCGATAGGAGCCTTCTATCATGTCTGAAAGTGACACAATGTTCAACGAGCGAGATTGGAGATGTGCTGCTGTATAACTCATGATCTCTACTGATCCAAGTTATGACAACAGGACCATTGTCAACACCCTCAAAATGCAAATCTGGATTGCCATGAATAACAGGGACGTGCCCACGGTGATAGAAACACACTTTTTGGCTACGGTTATGGTCTTTGGTGTGGTTTCAAGTGAGGGCCACATCATGCCACCTCACATCTTCGAAGTCAGCTTGAAAGTCAACACCAAAGTGTACCTGGATATCCTGAAGAGTGTGGTGATCCCCTGGTGCAATCAGGTGGCCGGTGGCAAACCCTGGGTGTGGCAGCAGGACTCGGCGCCGGCCCACAAGTCCAAAGAGACCCAAGGCTTGGCTTCAGAAGGAGTTCTACGACTGTACCCTTCTCTCACTGCCCCCCCTCCTACCCCGACCTGAACCTGACCTCCCACAACACCAAAGTCAGCCTGATTGCCGCCGTCTGCTGAGTATTTGCCAAGCTCCCACCAGTGCTTGTGGAAAAGGCATGCTCTCAGTTCCAGATCTGTATTGAGGCGGTGATTGAGGCTGAAGGCAGCTACATTGAATTGACGTCTGCTCTACTACGTAATCAAGTGAGCTGAATTGATTTTTTCAATAAAAGTTTTAAAATAAAGCTGTGGTGTTGTTTTCTTTAGGATGAGAATTTTATCGTTCCACCCAGTAAAATCTTTACTGTAGAGTGATGAATTCAATGCTCACTGGGTACACTATACTCATGGCCTTGGGCCATAAGCCATACTTAGTAAATAACTATACACTGAATTTGTTCTAATGGCAGGATTATTTTCATTTGTTCTATTGGCATGATTATTTTCATTAAAAAATTGTCAGTGGTTAGTTTACAGCAACCACAATAATTTCTGTACATTTTAAAAGAAATTCAGAAGAAAAGTCTGATCAATAAGTTGTCAAGTTTCTGAAATGAAGCTTGATGATTTTTATCATTAAGGGTTTTTGGACTATTGTCTTCATCTTTGTTATTTCCACAATGTTTGTCAAACTCAGAAACCTACATGGAACTTCAAACTATTATTGAATCCATGGAAGGTTAGCTTGTTCTGATTCCGCTAGCCATAACCAGGTACAAGTGTTAAGTATTCCTGTATTGTTACTCACCTGTAGTCAGGATTGAACCTGCAACCTCCAGATGATTGTCTCCTTAGAAGCTTAGGGAACCAACACCTATAACCTTTACTAAGCTTTTCAATAGCTACTACACTGAGGTGAAGGAGAGGGTGCTACTCCATTTCCTGGATTGCTCCACTTTACCCTTGATCCTTACCTTATAATACCGAGTGTTAAGTAAGGCGGCATCATGTACCATTTTTTTGAGTCTTTGGTATGACTCGACCTGGGATTGAATCCCAGTCACCTGGACCATTGGCGAACACTTTACTCATTAGGCCAATGGCCCAGTTACTTACACTAAATACAAGGTGTTAAAACATTAAAGATTACCAAAACATAAGGAAGTTAGGATGGGAAAAAAGCTATAGTTTTAATAACTGATGGTCAGTTGATTATTGAAATTGCCATATATATATATATATATATATATATATATATATATATATATATATGAAAACACTTGAAAATACTTCTTGCTAAATGAAAAAAATTTCTGCATCTTATCTGCTTACACATTTTTCATGAAAGTCAATTCATTCTTAATAAAACCTGTTGAGTACTAATTGAAAAGTCAGTGTCAAAAAGCAGCTGAAAGAAGGACTTAATAAAAAAATAAAATCAATGAACTGGTAAAAAGAAAAATGCATTTTTGATGGGAGATTATATATATATAAATTCACTTTTAATGAAAATTGATATCACTGAACCCAGTCTTTTCTGCAGGAAAATAAATATAAAATCTCAATGATGGAAAATAACTAATAAAAATTTATCATTTTTCAAACCTGACCTCATATTTTGGATAGATCTTCAAAATATTCAATAATATTAAAATGTTTGGGAGAATCATAACTGAGTACTGGAAAAAATTTTTTGAGAGACTTTGCATTGCCTCACCCAGCAATTCTGCATTAACCTGAAGTTTATTAAAGCTAAAATAAGTTATTGTAAAATTAAAAGATGATAAATTTAATTCACATGAAATATTCATAAGTTACAATGACTAATTTCTCCCATTAGAATCATTTCCATTTGACTTAACTTTTTCATGATTAAATGTAATTTCAATTTTTGATAGAATAAATTATTTCATAACATTTTTATCTTATTTAGAAAAAAAAAAAAGAAAAACAAAGTTATTTAAATTTTACAATCAGTGTCAGGATAATGTAAAACAGTTGGTCGTTAAAATACAGTACATACATGTTCCTCTTTGAATAATTTCTTTTACAAAATTATATATATATATATATATATATATATATATATATATATATATTACCCTTAATATCTTCACTATAAAATAATTTTGATCATCATTGATGGAAACTATATTTAAACTGACACCTAAGAAAGTAATAAATTTTATCACTTGTAAACTATAAACTAAGATAGTTATCTTGAGGCCAACAATATGAGATCAAGTGAAAAGGGGAAAAAAGTATATCATTCAAGAAAATAATATTGCTAATGTAACACAAGAAGTTCAATAAACAAATTCAATAATAGACTTCATATAACACAATTACAAGAATTTTTTAATTTGTTCCCACTAAACAAAAGAGTACAGTTTTCATTAGAGGGACCCTGAATAAAGCTTACCTTTAGCTTGATACTGAAATAACAGTGAAAAAAAAATGTGTGTAGGTGGGAACAAGATTTTAAATCATTAAATACTACACAACTATATATATAAGGTGGTAAAAATAAAAATTAGAGTCCATAGAAGTTCATTAGGAAAAAAGTAGATTAAAAACAAACAAATAACACAGCAAATATACATCAAAAGTGAAATTGATCAGTAGATATAAACACATACTTATGAGTGTAAGCTGTGTAGAGAAAGAAATATATGCAATAACACCTTATAGGCATTCAAATAAAAATTTTAAAAAAGGGTAAAGGGAGACAACCATGCCCTTGTTAGGGAGGAGTCAAAGTTTGAGCACAGATATGCAGCTGGAATGAAATTAGAAAGGAAAAAATAAAATGGCATTTAGTTCTCCTGGTTGGCATAGAATTAAAGAAAAAAAAAATGGATCAATGTACTCAGAGATTTCAATAATTTATAATTTAAATGAACAGATTACTATGAAAACATTTATACATTAACAAAACCTAAAAAATTTTTAAAAAAAGAGTATAGTAGACTTTGTAAATTAGATACTTCAGTATTAAAAAAATGAAAACAAAAACAAAACATTTTTTGAAATCATTTTACTTTATCCAGTATAAGTGAGCCAGAAAGACTTTATCAATGTCAGGGGAAAGAATTGTGCCAAGTAAAAAAAAAAGGTTTTTGTTTATATGTGTGGGGAAGGTTAGAATAATAGAAACCAATTCTTGGAAGAAAAGAAAAAAGGGATTTACAAAACTAATGTAGAAAAATCAAAGACCTCAAATGTTTAACACATTAATTCTTTTTAACCGTTATTTAATTGATTAATTGGCTTTGTTTTTTTTCAGTTGATCTAATTTATAGCATTTGAAAGAATTAGAAATAAAGGATATACATGAGGAAAGCTATAAGAACACACTGTTAAGCAGAAGTTAAATTATCACCTTTTAAACTCATCTTTTACTCTTTTCCTTTATCTCTCTTGGCCCCTCATTTATTTACTTTGTTTTTTACACTAATAGTATTAGAAAAATCTTATTTACTTTATTTAAATTCTAAATGAAGCATTGTCAACCATTATCAATTTTGACATTAATATTTTTTTAATATTTTATAAACTAAGAAATAACTTGTAATAAATATATTCAGAATGAGTAAGAGAATAAGTTTCATGTGATAATTTATTGCTTCTTTCATCAGATTTTAATTTTATTTAGGCACATTTCCTAATATAAAAATACCAAAGCAAATTATGAAGAAAAAAAAAGTTTGTAGAGATTTGTGGGTGTTTTGGGATTTAGCCCCTTCCAACAAAGAAAAAAAAAGAAAAAAATGAAAAGACAGAAAGAGCTTTTATAACTTTGTTTTGCTGGCTTATGGTAATAGAGAATTTCTTAAAATTAAAAATAAAAAAAAATTGCTCAATTCTAATTAAGATGATAGGAATTAGGATGGTGGTTTAAAATCCTGTATAGTTATCAGTCTTTAATAATTTCTAGTGTTCAGAAGAAAAATTACATAGTTAAAATGCTCTATACATTTAAGAATTTAAATTCAAAAAATAATCACTGGAAATAAAGGCATTTTGTGAAGGGTACCAAAAGTGAGTATATATATATATATATATATATATATATATATATATATAAATAAAAAGGATGCTGATATCTGAAAATCAAGTTGGGATCAACATTTCTCACTTGGGACAGGTGTAAATTTTATATATATATATATATATATATATAATTCACTCTTGTTAAAGTGGGGAAAAAAGATAAGCTGAAAATTTATTAAGATGATCAAATATAGAATTAATATCAGAGCAACAGCAGCAACAGTCTAAACAAATTTTTAATTTAAGGTGTGATAGGGATCAGGGTGAACAAGTAAACAACAATTGACAAGGTAAAAATAATGGACAAACAAGTTTACTATTCCTCTTTTTTTTTAGTGGGAAGGAAAATGAAGATGCGTATTGGATAGAAGCAATAGCCACATGCTATCAGGGGTAGGTTAAGGATGACAACTATAAGAGTTGAAGAGACTACAAACCAAAAAGCTTTAACATTAAAAAGGAGACCTCAATCATAATATCAGTGCTTGCATAATCTTGATATACACCATTCAAAGGGAAGTTGGAAGAGGGTGTGGAGAGAAGCAGTGATGATTGGGAGAGAAGGAAAAGAGGATAATCCTTTGAATTTATTTACAAGCTTTTTCCAAAAGTTATAGTATACACTGCACCCACCTCAATATTTGCATTATTCAAACAGATCAAACAATAATTTAGTTTACATAATGTCATAGTATGCTTTTTAAGGGGGACAAAAAAAAAAGAAGAAAAATCAGGGATACAATCATGAGTTATAATGTACAAAATAGTTCCCATTAGATGGCTAATATTGGAGAGATAGTATAAAAGGTAAAGACCAGAGTAAATGGAACCAGGTAGAAAATAGAACTGTTGTGTGCATGTGAAAGGCAAGGGAAACTTACCTCAAGACTCTAAAATAACCTTCCACCCATTCATAAAAAAGTTTCTAACAAACTTTCTTGAAAATTATGTAGGCAATTTTGTTAGTTAAGAAATTCTTTAAAAGTTGGAGAGGTTAGGAAAAAGAATGATTATTTTTGTAACTAAAAAAATGCTGGGATAATACAAGATTTTTCTTTTCCTAATTTAAAAAAAAAAA
Source organism: Sepioteuthis lessoniana (assembly GCA_963585895.1). Lineage (NCBI taxonomy): Eukaryota > Metazoa > Mollusca > Cephalopoda > Myopsida > Loliginidae > Sepioteuthis > Sepioteuthis lessoniana. Next base: position 54,967 of record CAUZXS010005037.1, on the reverse strand, counting down.
AGAAAAAAAAGGGAGGCAGATAAAATTTATAGCCTAACAAAAACATCAAAATCACAAGGAATGAATGAACACAGAGTAAAGAAAACTTCACAATAGTTTTAATAAATTGATACTTGCCAAATAAAAATATCCAATGCTATACAATGCATTTTGAAGGAAAAATACATTAAATATATTTTACTACAAGTTACTTTTGAGAAATAAGTTTTAAATTTACAAAATATTTAAACTTTTTCTATGAAATTATTAATTTAAAACTTAGATATGAAAGATTTTAAACAAATAGAGTAAATATAGACAACTGGAGTCTACAATAAAAATTAAGCTAATTTATTGATTGTGATAAATCAGTTAAAAATTATCCTCCCTTTTGAACCAAAGATCTACAGAAAGGGATGAAGTGAAAGAACAAGATATTGTAAAAATAAGTCTTGAATTAAGTTTTGTGGAATAGGGAATAATAATAATATAGATAGTGTAAATAAAAATAATCTTAATACATTTCAAGTAGTTATTCTGTTATTGTCCTGAGAGTTGAATCTGGTCATAGACAAATAATTTGCAATATGTACAAGGGAATATGACAATAATTGGAGATAAAAAGATATATATTTTTCTTGGTGAAATTCTAATTATTATTCCTTTTAATTTTCAGGAAAAAAACTGTGCTCATACCACAGCCAACTAGTAAATAGTAATTTACAAGTTGACATATTGTATAATACAATGTTCAAAATTAAACTTGAATATGATGGGGTTTGTTTTAATGTTTACTTTTTCTCTGGGGGCCACCCCCCCCAAAAAAAAAACAACTTTCAAATTGCAAATGACTTTTTGAAAATTCATAACTTTTTAATTTTGGTTGAATAATCTTATAGAAATATAGAGAATTTGTAATGAAAAAGTAATAAAATATGATTATTCATTTTGTACAAAGTAACTTCTTGGATTAAAACCATGATGTATTTCAATTCATTCTTAAAAATACTATTTCACTAAACTTTGCTTTGAGATATTTTTTTTTAATTATCAAAGAAATTAATTTGTCATGATTTACCTGGAGTCCAGTAATAACATTACCTGACAAAATAATTGAAATTTTTTGCTTGTTAAAAATAAAATCAATTAATCATAAATGTGTATGTATTAATATAATCTTAATTTAAATTGAATACAAAGTAATGATTGTTACCCCCGCAAAAAAAAAAAACAAACAAAAAAACAAAAAAAAAACCCCAAAAGGTCAAATTTTCAATAACCCAAAAGCCTATTTTATATTAAAGCCAGCAGAAGAGTTGGTTATCATCATCATCTCTTAAACAAAGTATATCAAAGTATTGAAATTTTTTAAAGATTTTATAGCCCTTTACTTCAAAGCTTATTTATATACACATCTGAAGACTATGATAATCTTGCAAAACTTTAGTTGTAGCTTTGGTTTCAAATACTGTAAAGGCAGTATTGAAATTCTTGAAATTTTCAAGCATCATTTTAAAGCTGCTGAGGGTATCTCAAAGAATTTCTAAAGTTAAGAGGATATTGAATAATATCTGACCATTTTTGCCCAAAGTGGTTTAAGAGTGTCAAGGTTCAGTTAATTATGATGCTTTATATTAAAATTTTAAAGAGAACCAAACCTAGTCAAAAAATCATTCATAGAAGAGTTAGGATAAGTGTCCCCCTCTCATATGATACCCACCCAAGGCCTGACATTAACTTCATCTCTTAACTCTTTACAACTAAAATTGTAAAAAAATTCAGCTGATTTTAGGTTTTTTTTTTCTTAATGAAGATGGTTTTTATATGATACACATGTCAGAGGATATAGAAAGTGACAATCATTTCTATAGTAAAATAAGTTTTTATATAATATAAAAGGAATATTAGCTTTAAATGATAGCCTGCATAAATTTTCAAGGTTTTAATTTGCTTAATGCTCTATTGATAATAAATGTTTAAAATGGGTAAACTTAAAAATTATATGAAAATTCAATAAGTTTAATATGCTATGAGCATTTTATATCAGAAATCCCACAGGTTAATGTCAATAGGAAAAGATGGAGTACAATCTATTTGCACACAAATTATGAGAATCATTTTGGGATGGGATGGGTGGACTACATAACCCTTATGATGCAGTGTGGTTCATGATATAAAGCCAGTGGGTATCAATTCCAAAACTTTAAAATCACCCCTATTTTAATCAGTAGACTTTAACAATTCTATCAATTTTTCACTAATTCAAAGTATTGCATTTGGATTGAGAGGATGAAAATATTCCATTTTATATTTAACCAAAAATTATTTTAACTTGAATTCAAGGAAGCAGAGGACTTTGACAATATATTTCATAGTGAATTTGTGAAATTCACTTAAAAATTGTCTTGTTTTTAGATACTGAAATTTGGTATACTTTATAATATATTGTAGTTATTTTCATAGTATTATTCAATAAAATAAACTACATAGTAAATGTTATTTAGTTCTAATGCAGTTGGCTTTCTTGGATACCAAAAGTTTCCTAATAAAAAGAGAATTACATTACTCTTAAAGAAAAGGTGTTTTTACTTGAAATGTTATAATTGGTTTTGAAACAACAAAGTGGAAAAAAAAATTGAATTTGGTAATTGAAAATTTGGCCATAGAACAAACAAAAATCAAAGTGATTTTTTAAAATATAAAACTGTTGCTGTTGTAGCATTGCTAGTAAATCATAACAGTGATTGTGGTGGTGGTGGTGGTAGTAACAGCAAGTCAAAACTAGTAGTGGTTAAGGCCCCCAAAAAAAACAAAAAACAAAGAACAAAAAAAAACAAAAAACAACAACATTTGAACAACTTTGGAAAGAAATTAAAAAATGAACTTGAAAGAAGAAAAAAGCCACACTAATGGGGAAACTGTTTTACTAGCAGGTACTATACCAATGTGGGTCCTACTAGTGGCTGGAGAAATATGCAGCAGACCAGGACAGACAGCCAGATCAACAATGTACAGTCCAACCGATCATTCAGTCAGTTGTATAAAGAACGGGGGGGAAAAGAGATGATAAAAAAAAGAAAAAAAAAAAGCTTTAAAATTTCATGCATGGCTAAGAGACAACCAATGGAAAATTTGCAATTCTATACAAATCAGAGAGCAAAGAAAGAAATATACATCATGTATACGAATATAAAAATCTATTTAAATTAGAAATTTAGCTGAAAATGAAATGTTATGATTATTTTGCTATATCTCCAAGGCAGATGTAAATGATAGCTTTTGTGGTTAGAAAAGTCCACATCAAAGCAAGAAAGCTGTTAACTTTAATATGAAAACTTTTATCATCTTAAAGGATGGAAGATAAAAATTGGATTTTAATAGTTGTCAAGTATGACAACTATAGAACCACATCTATTAACCCTACCCATCTTTAGATTAAAGAAAAAAAAGTTAAATCAAATCATTTTGGGTTTAATTAGGAGCTTCTTTAGGGGAATTTTAAACACTCAAGGATAATGGTTAAATCCAAAAAATTTTTTTCTATCATATAGAAGAAAGGCAATACCTAACAGTTAATAAAACAGCATTTGCAAGAATTCAATATTTGATTTGTACAATTTTGAGAAAGCATAAACCTGTTTGGAAAACTGAAAGGAATTATAGAAATGAGGACAGTCATTTAAAACATTTTCTTTGTTTAAAACAAAATAGTAAAATACAAAATATAACCTTACTATAAACGATAAAATTATAATTTCACAGTTAATTGTTATTTTTAATACTAATAAAATTACCTTATTTTCATGTGTGCTTTTATCAAATCTTAAATAACAATCTACAATTATATAAAATTTTGAAATATTCATGATTATATATAAAAACATTCTATCACGTGTAGTTCAGGAATTATCGGCGATATAACTTTGTGTTCACCAGGGCATATGCATTTTTGTTATGGTTGCATTAGATGATTTAAAAAAAAAAAAAAAAATCTTTATATGATCAACCCTTATCTTTCCTCTGGACCAGTATTGATGGAGTTAGGGAATATAGCTCATGGTTTTGATTTCAGTTTTTCTTCTAAACTGGTTCCCTATCATGAAAAAGAGCCCAATCTGCTTTATTTTGCTCATAGGAGTATGTGTGTGTGTGGGGGGGGGGGAAGGGGCAAGGAATTGAGATTCCTTGGCTAGAATTTGAGCTACTAGCTGATGCCATTTTTTTAATTCAGTAAACTGTTAGGCCATCTGCATCTATAGAAAATGTTTTCAAGAAACGAAATTTTTTTTATTTTATTTTTATTTTTTTTTTTTAGATACTTCATACCCTTTAAAAGCTAAAGAAAGACCTTATTGAAAAAGTGGCCCTTAAGGAGGAAAGTTGTCCGAATTTCTGAGACGAAGCTTGATGTGTATCATTTAGAGTTTTCGGACTACTGTTTTCATCTTTATTATTATATTCACAACAATTCAGTCGATATGTCCTCCGGCCTTCTTCAGCTATTCTCTGTTGAACTCTAAGCCAATATGGAACTTCGAACCACGTCCTTTCTTTAATCCACGAGAGTCGCTTGCTCTGATTCAGTTAACCATAGCTGGGTACAAGTGTTAAGTATTTTGTATTGTTACTTGCCTGCAGTCAGGATTGAACCTGCAACCTCCAGATGATTGTTACTTAGAAGCTTAGGGAACCAACACCTATAACGGTTATACTATGTGTCCTGCTGGTTAAGGAAAAACCATTGCTTCAACTCAATAGTTGACTATAAGTTTTCATTGTTGGATTGCTCCATTTATATCTCCCAAGGAAAAACAGATTTGAAAAAAATAAAGATAAATAGACATGAGGTCGAAGGTATTCCATATTGACATCTGACCAAACTGTAAGAGAAACAAAGCAAGACACACAAGTAAACAAATTTTCCATCAGTATGTGTCTCATTTGTATAAGAGACTTTTTTTTATAACATTCAACATACAGTGACACTGTTAATCAAAAATACAAAATATATGGGTGTGTGTATATATACATAACACAACTCCTATATATTGTAGTCTACTGGGCACTGTTAGATTTTATTGCAGCCATATGTGCTGGTGGCAGCAGCAGCAGAGAAGAGGAGAGAGAGAGAGAGAGAGAGAGAGAGAGAGAGGGTCTTGAGCAGGCATTTCACAGTTGAAAAAGTTAGGTTAGGGAAACTTACACTTGCAGGCTTTTCAGTAACAGGCACAAAAAAACAAAAAAAAACCCCCAAAAAAAACAAACCAGAAACAAAACAAAAAAAACATTGCAACAGCAGGGAGTGGGTAAGGATAGGAGGCAAATAGAGGTGAGGGTAGTGATGGTGATAGTGGTGAGCCGAGCGAGGCAAACAATAGGTAGAGGACGGATGGAGGGCAGGGTGTTTTTTTTTTTTTCCTAAAAAAAAAAAAAAAAAATTATATATATATATTACGAACTAAATACACTTACCAGTGTTGAACCCTGACCAGTAAAATTGTGAGTGGGCATGCAAGAGGGGTTGCAAGGTGATCCAGATGAAAGAGAAAAACATGGTGCATTAAGGAAAAATGCTAATTCGAAGGTTGGGTGCCAAAAAGCTAGTGGGTGTTGTAAGTGAAGGGGGAAGTAAAGAAAGAGGAGTTATGGGTGGAGGGTTGGGAGAAAAGGGTTAAAAGAAACAGTTGTTATGTAAAATTGAAAACAAAAAAAATGATATCTATTCTAAAAAAGATGTGTTAGCGAGTGCATGGCCCGCAATATCAGAGTAGCAGTTATTCACCTCTTCACAAAGGTGAAGTGCAACACAAGGTCAAGTTTAAAGTGGAGCTCTCACAAATACATATGTGTAATGACGGAATTGCTCAGCCCCTTTGGCATTTCCCTTTTGGAAACACCTCAGACATTGTACCTAAGTATAGTGGGGAGGTGCAGCCTGCAGGAGGATGGCTCTTTGAAGCCAAGCCATATGTTCATTATATCCCCTACTATGGATGAATATGAATTTTAGACCGGGGAAAATAGTGAGGGTTATCAAAAAAGAAAAAAAAGTCTTTAAAATCCTTCAGAATATTTTTTTTTAAAAAAACAAACAAACAAATAAAGATAAAAAACAAAAACACTATCTTCCAATCACAGGTCATAAAGGTATGAGTGTGTGTGTGTATATATATATATATATATATATATATATATATATATATATATATATATATATATACACACACAACATATTTTGCGTACACTTACGCACACTTCCCATATATACATACATTCATCCATCCCTGAAATACATTGCGTTTAAAATAAACCTCAAAATTAAGTGATTTGATTTTGCCAAACTACCATGCAAGGGGAGGCAACTCTAAATATTGTATTTTGTCATCTCCCTTAGCTAAGTGGCTTTACCATTATCATAACAGTAAAGCAGCACTCAATGAAACAAACAGCATATATTTGTTCTAAAGCATCGGCAGCAACTGCCATTTTTTCCCCCCAAAGGAAGCATTAGCGATAGTGAATATGTTAATGTTTGAAGTAGTGACCTTGAAATCTCAACATTGTTTACGAATAACATAACTATGGTCACCTATTACATTTTAGTCGTTTTACCTAAGAGTTTAACTTCTTTGTCTCAAAATTCTAACAAAGTTTTATCAAATTTCCTTATTCATTCAAAACATGTTATACATAGACAAATTTTTTCATTTTAAAAAAAAATTCTTGTTTAAAATAATAATTTTCTTTAAGAAACTCAATAGATCAAGTTAGCTAAATAAAAATAGAGTACAGACAGACAGACACACAAGTATAACAAATTGATATAAGAACTTATATAGTTAAAAAATAAAATTTTAGCCCAAAATGAAGTATAAATTGACTGTAGAGAAACAAGATGTACAACCGTGACCAGAGGAAAGAGAAATATAAACTGACTAGCATTTATGGTAATTTCCAACTAAGGCCACTACTTCATTTTTCATACTCAAGTAATGCATGCAAGTCTAGCTCAAGCATCCAACTTCCAAGAGATGGAATGATTTTTTTCACCACCCCGCAAGAAACCCCCCCCCCCAAAAAAAAACAAAAACAAAAAAAAAAAAAACAAAAAACAAAAAAAAAACTGCTTTCTAACAAGGCAGGCACAAGCCTGAGGCAGTCTCGATTAAAACTTGTTCAACTGCAAGACCCATTTTTATTCTATATAATATTCTGTTTTTAAAGATAAAGATAATTTAAAAGAAAAATTACATTAAAAAAACAAAAAAAGTCTATGATTAAAATTTTTTTTCTTTATAGAATAATTTTTATTTGGTTTTAATAAATGCATCTTACAATTTTCTATATTGATTTAGAGTAACTGGATAAAAAGATAAAGGGACACAGTATTATTCAACCTTTAACAATGAACCCTGAATCTTTCCTGACTGTAGGCTTCTTATTCTGGATTTCTGGCTAGAAATAGCTGAAAATGTAAAATGTTGTAATCTGTTATTTAATTGTTTACAGGTTGTTAGATAAACTAAATTACAACATTCTACAGACAATATAAAATTGCAACATTTTATTGGCAATAATGATGTAGAAGTATAGAATCCCTGTTGAGGTTTATGAACTCCTAGTCTGCAGCACAAATACTGACCACTTGGGTTCAAAGGGTTAAGATAAACAGACTATTTTCAAAAAGTGTAATAAAGTATATAATAGAAATAATGCAATCAATGTTTTATATTTCAGAAGAATGGGGAATTTTGAATTCACAGAGATTATATATATAACTAGTTAGTTGATATAGAATAATAAGCTGATATTAACCACTGAAAACTAGGAAATTAATTTTCAAATCATAAATTCAGCCCCTGTAGGCAATTAAAAAGTTTTTTTCTTTTTTTATTTCATATAAGATGGGAAATTGAGGTGGGTGTTGGTAGAAAATTCAGTATGTAAAGTGACAGCAGGAGTATGTTAAAGATAAGAACAGTAACATAGTATTGCACGTTCATTATATGAATAATTATAAGTTAAACCAATCAAGATTCAGCAAAAAAAAAGAAAAAAAAAAAGAGTTTTAGAGGTGGAGGTGATGATAGCCTAGAGATTAACTAACTTAAAATTTTGATTGAATCACCGAGAGTTTATTCTTAAACATGAATCTTTGGTTATTAAGTAGGAAACAATTTGAAGCACAGGTTGCTGTCTTTAAAAGCATCTTAAAAGCTCAATATCTACTAAAATGTAGTCATTTATTCTGCAGAAGAGATTTTTTTTCATTTTTCAATGTTCACTGGTGGTTTTATTTTTACATGAACTATTGTTAACCATTATTTTTGACATTTTTTCCACCCAAGTTTTAAACTGCTTTTGTTAATCAAAACTTACTTTAGATTGGAAATAAGCTCAGTGAGATTTGAACTCATATCCTCTAACCCTCTATTTGAGCTACAGGGCCATATTGCTGTTTATTTGGACAATATAATAATTTCATATTAATCAAACATTATATCTAGTGGTATTTTTACTCTTTTAGAGTAAGGATTAATAATTCTAAGTTTACAATGCTATGTGGGTCTAGCAGTGCTGTATGTCATTTCTACTAAAGGGAGGATAAGTTAGAATTATCATCCACCCAGCCTTCAGTCTCATGAGTGTTAACATCTCCAATTATTTGATTTTGTGTCATTTTTTTTCTGTAAGTTTATTGAAGCTCATCACTGACAGACAAATAGATCCCAGCCCCCAAAAAACAAAGAATATGACAACTTTCTTCTAAGACTATTGAGGGTGTTAGGCTATCTGAATTATGCAAAGGTCAGTTTCTTTCACTTTATGATTGGCCTATCAGAATGTAATCTAAGAAACGTCTATAGAGTCCATATCTAAATACCACTGAATTTACAAATAATAATTGAAGAAAAATCTTATGAAATTAACTCAAATATATTTATTGTTTCTAGATGTTAAACTGATTAGAAGTTTGTACTTATAAGGGAAATCAGGAAATGGGTGCAATTGAGACCTGTCAACCGAGCCCAGCTTCAAGGCCATGGGTCAAAATTAAATAACAAAATGAAAAACACAATCAACAACTTAGCCAAGGAAAAAAAAGATTTCAATTGATTTTGTTAAGGTAGCAACTTCTAACATAGTTAATTACACCAAGTTCAACTGAAAAATGGAAGCAGTATCTAAATACATTGTATGATAGGCTAAGACTCATGTGAAAGAGGTAGGTTAGGGTTAATTTAAGTTGCAAGAAGCTTCACCCTCCCCCACTTTTATTTACCATTCTGGAGTGGGAAAATCTATAAGATGTCAAAGTCCAACATAATTAGAAATTTATTTGAAAAGAACTATATTTATAGACAATATTTGCATCTTTGTAAAGCTAAATAATATAAGTGGAAACATGGTTTTTTACTTAGAGAGAAAAAAGTGATTGATAGTTGCTATGTGGATACTATTGACAACTTTTCATTTAGTTATAACTGTTCCAAATACAAAACAAAATTTAAGGGAATGAACTCATGTAAGTTATTTTTACTTGGTATAGATATTTTTAAAGGTCAACTATGTCACTTTTAAAATAGGCATCAATAATCTGAATAGCAACAACTACTTTTTCAATCTTAAGACTGAGAGATATAATCCGTAAAAAAGTTTGTTATAACCTTTTTTCCTTAAACTATCACCTTTCCCAAACATCTTGGTTCATTTAACCCAAAGGAAAAATATTTAAAAAAAAATTTCCAAGATTTTTTAAAATCCATCTGAACCCAAGAAGAATAATTAAACTGTATAGACTTAAAGGAGAGGAGAAATACTGTACTGCATAAACCCAGCCTTCCCAATTTAATCCTTTCACCCACCATTCCATGGATTTCATAAAATATAGAATCTGATATCCCCCCCCCAAAAAAAAACCCCACTTAACTAATAGAGATTTATATTAAGATCTAAACCTTTTCTATTTAATTACAACTAAAATTCTGAGGGTTATGCTTTTTGAAATACACATTAAAATAATTTTCAACCAGGAATGAACATTCAAAGTTATCTAGTTTTTCAGTTTGAGATTAACAAAGACAAAGAAAGAAGAAGGTATACATAGAAGAGAGAGAAAAAAATTACTCAATATTATCAAATAATGGAATTTAGTTTTAATCTTTCAATCTTAATCTAATTTCAACCTTTAGGACTGTGACATTTAAGAATGACAACTAAGAATTCAACCCCACACACACACACAAAAAAAAAAAAAAAAAAAAAAAAAAAAACCCTCCTCGCCAAAAAAAAAAAAAAAAAACCCAAAAAACTAAAGCCTCCACCTTTCTCAAACTATTTTTCACTAAGTAAAATCAATGAATCAATTTAAGCTTTATGAAATTTAAAATTAAGTTTTGCATTACAAAATGCAATTTCTTATGCATTAAGTGAAAAGGCAAGTTTAAATTCTTTATAAAAAATTTTTTTTTTTAAATATATTTATAAATAAAGCTAAAATGCTTGGCAGTTAGGATAGCACTAGTCAGGTCTTTCTCTTCTGGTGGTAGTTATAGTTATTTGATCTAATTTCTAAACATTATTGAGCCACCCAAAAGATTTAAATAACTTTGTATTCAATAAAAAGTTTTAGTCCAATAAAAAGTAAAAGTTATTGGTGATAAATCAACAGAAAGCATGTGTGTGTGTATCTATTGTCCATTTTCCCTCAGTTTATTAAATGTAGTTTGAAGGTATTAGATTTACAGGACTAAAGCAATCTTTAAAATACTTATTGGTTACATGTTTTGTAAATGAATGGCTAAATGTTTTCCCTAAGTTGTCAAAGTGCAGAGTAATTTCTCTTCTTGACATCTTTAAGAGCAATTAGAGTTATTTGACAGTGTCCATTGCCTGTTCAAGTGACAGGTTGAACCGAGTTACATGATAACACCAAGAGGAATAGCAAAAAAACATCCTCCTCATAATGAACTACAGAAATTTCTTTTTAATTGGGGACATCTCAGTTGATATCCTTCCTACCTGGTATAACAGATTGGAAATGCTGGTTAACAAGCTTCAGTAATATTGAATCTATATAAAGAGGATCACAGCAAGGAGTTTGTACTCCTCATACAAAAATGGGAAAATCCTCAAAAGTAATAAAAAAAAGGTGCAAATAGATTAAACTGTTTGTTAGTTTAACAGTCAACTTGTTGATCCATTGTTACCAAACAGGAGAACAGAAAAATAATTTTAAGAAATGTTTTGGAGAAAAGGAACTTAGCCTATTAGAAATATACTAAGGCTTTATATTTGCCAATTTTTAATAGTTAAAACACTTAAAATCCTACCCCTAACACATGGAGATAAAGAACCATATCATACAATGAAAATGAATCTGATACTAAAGAAGTTTAATGATGTCCAAAAGCAAGTTAACACGAGGCAACAAATTCATTCAAATGTCTCAGAAGAAACGATGGTGGGATTTCCATTAACAATAAAAAAAATTAAAAGAAAAAAAGAAAAGTCAAAATTTGCCGAAGCAAAATGGTTTCAAAATGATTAAAAAAAGTTAAACAAAATAAATAAAAAATAACAGTAGAGATCTACTTAAATTTTGATTTTGAAAAAGTTTTGAAAAGTCTGATTTTCAGGATTTGAGACATTGGAATGAAAAAAAAAAATATTGAGCTGTATCTATTCTAAGAACAACTAATTTTTTATTCGATAGAAATGCCAGTTGCTTAGGTACCTGTGTTATGGTCTTCACTAATCCCTGAGAAGTGACGATGTAGTTGTTGAGGTTGTAGTTGTTCTGTCTTCTTTGCTACAACAACATGTGTCAGATTATTCAACACAGCACTTAGAATCAAGATGGCTTTCAAAAAAAATATAGATAAGAAAAAAAAGTTTCTTAAAAAAAAAAAAAAAAAAAAAAAAAAATAAATAAAATAACTGGAGAGAAAAAAAATTTCTTCAAAAATGATTGGAATTGGGAGTTTGTTTATAACAAGAATAAAATCAAAATGCTACTTTTTCTAAATAGTTTCAAGGCACTGATGGATCCTTTCTCTTTTCACAGTTACTGAACGTATGTGAGAATCTAAGATTTTATCCCAACAATACATATGCAAAAAGTATAGAGAAAATGTTTTTCATGAAACCTTGTCTTTGTATTCTTGATATTGTTAATGTTTTGGCTGATCTATTCTTTAACCATTGAGAGGAAGGACTCCCCCCCACAACAAACAGACCAATCAATTCCAAGGGTTCTAGATACACCAAATACCCAGATAATTCTAACTTATACTGGTGTAATTTTCTAACAACCACAAAAACCAGTGTTGAAATCTTATGCATAGGATTGACAAACCAATACATGCCACTTTCTTCAACTTTCAAATAATACTCCTTGTTAATTATTTAGACCTCACCCCAAAAAGGAGTAATGTGTATCATTCTCTCTCCAGATATGGTCTGCCATATCAGATTTATAAGGACTGAACGATAGACCAGCCAAAATGTACTAATATAATCGAGAATTCAAAGAGGCAGTTAAATTATCCAAACAATATTTGGTATGTTAATAAATCTTGAAGTTATTAATAAATCACTATACAATTAAGTTCAAGAAAATCTAAATTGTACATAAATCACAAAAATATAGTAATGAGCATTCATATATATCTATTTTAACATTAGTTAAAACATTGTATCACAAATCAACTAACCAACCAAAAGTGATTGATAAGTTTTGGGCAAATTCACTTAAGGATTTTTTGTTGTGCAATAAAGTTTCTATATAGGTTGAATTTTCAATAAATGTCCTTTGAGGTTTGTTTATGGATAAACAAAATTGCTTTAATATTTGGAATTTCAACCAAAGTTGAACATTAAACATTGAGTAAACTAAAAAGTTCAATGACAATAATAAACACAGTTCAGTAAGCTTGAAATGTGTGTTTGTACAGTTTGTATTGTATAAAGAAATCTACTAGACAAATGATTTCTTATGGCTTCAATTTGGCTATTCATGATTATTTTTATTCATATAACTATCAGTTTTTTTTTGTTTTTTTTTTACCTAAAAGTTTTTTTTTTGAATTGGAATTATGACTTGTTTGGGTTTCAATGAAGTTATTAAAAAATGTATAAGAAAATATGTTGAGGTTATAAATATGAGTTTTCTTTATAGAGTCTGTTCAAAAGTAACCATGAAAAGAGAGGGAAAGAGAAATTGTCAAAAAGACATTCCACTTGCCTTAGAACAACAATAACCAAAGTTCTCTTCACATACTGAACAGACAGAAATATCCGTTTCATAATCCATCTTCAGTTTTCCTCAATTTTTTGTTAAGATTATTTTTCCCTTCTTATCAAATGCCACAATTCATATTTATCAAAGAAAAAAATACAGGTGAGTTGATATAGAACTATTTGGATTGAGTTTAAAATTATTAACAATCTTGTGAGAAAGGTTTGAAAATCAACAATCACAAGTTCAAAAGGAAAGTTAAAAAAAAAAAAAAAAAAAAAAAAAAAAAAGACAGAAAAACATGCCTAATTTTGTTTTCCTTACTTGCTTATTGAAAATACCAAGAGATATTTTAAGTAGAAAGATTAATTTTCTGTTAAAATTGAAAAAAAAATTGTTCTAGAGTAGAGGGGAAATGGGAGAGAAGGTAGGGAGGAGAGACAGAGAGAGGGAGAGCAACAGTGTATTTTGTAAAGAATACTAACTGCCAAAGTAAGAGCTATCATTTACTGTGCCAGTTTTATAATCGGTTCTCATCTTGTTAAGTACATATGATCATTTCATAGTAACTAAAGCAAGTGATTTTGTATCTTTTTAAAGATGAAAACATGATTAGATCCATTTGGTCCATAAACTCACTTTTTAAAATGCACATTTTCGTTGCTGTCTATTCTAACAGATGTTAAGTTAAAAATGAATGTTATATTTCTAAGATTCTACAGACCTTTAAGTGAACCTGGAGTTGCTTACAAAAAATATTTCCTGATGAAATCTGCCTTTACCAATCAATTTTTTATGTCCTACATTCTGATATTAAAAAAGTTTTGTTTTTTGATATATAACAGAAGATTTTTTTTTTTATTTTTTTTTTTAGCAAACTTAAGTGTTTAGTTATCATGCAGCACAAAATATTGTTTTCTTTTCTTTTGCTCAAATGTTTTGGTATCAACATAAACATTAAGGATATCAAAATAAAACAATTCAATGAATATCAAATGACATTCTCATGATTTTAATAATTTTAGGCTTTTCTGTAAAACTATTAAAATCTTTAACTCCTTGACCCCAAGATACAATGTACTGAAGTTACCTCCCTCTCAAAAAAAAAACAAAAAAAAAAAAAAATCAAACTTTGCTTCAGGCCATAGACATCCTCTTTAAAATCCATCCCATCATTCAATTAAAAAAAAAAAAAAAAAAAAAGGCTGTGAATAGTGGCTATGGGTATCTAATTGAATCTCTCTGAACCTTTAATAGTGAGCTGATAGTAAAATAATGATCAACCTGAAATATTGGGCATACATGTTAAAAGGGGGGTTAAGAAGATTCCTAACAAAGTCATTTTTAAGTGGAGTTTAACAGGTTTGAATTCAGAGTTTTCTCTCTTCTAGTCCAGTAGCTATACCAAGTTTAAAGAGTCTAGTATTTATCCATAGCAAGAGAGAGAGAGAGAATAGTTAGATTATACCTTTCCAAAGTGTATTATCAATATGTGAAATGAAAACAGTTTTGTCCTGGATTTAAACTCAGGTTGCCATATCTATTTCCTACAACAATAACCATTACACCTCAAGTGCATCTAATCTTTTTTGCAACGCCCACCCACTTCGTACTAAATGTCTTGCCTTTTCAACATTTGCATAGCAAATCTATATCAATGTCTTATTGCTAGGACCAATCTATTTCCACAAAGACTTCTTTTTTGTCATGTGAACTTGTATTTTGAAAGCTTTCTCTTTTGTGCCAGTTTATAACAATTTAGTGTAATTGTTTTAGAATTCATTGTCAGTGTTCTGTAAGTTATGGAAAAATTGATTCCTTGTTCATCATTAAGCACTTAAGTATATGCCTACCTTTTGATACTGCTACTACAAACTGGATACCCATATTCAAATAAAGAATTAGAATGGAAGACTACCAACCTCATTGGTAACCCTGATAGGAAGGCAACTTTACTACAATGCTAAACGTGGCCTGAGTATCTAACATTCTTACTTTTAGTAACAAGCATTTTTATAATCAACTTAACCCTATGAGACCAACTTTAAATATCTTGAAGTTGAATTTTAATAATACCCTTTTATCATTTGCAGCTGTTATGATAAAAAAGATTTTATTCAACCAATTTATTTTAATTCTACTTTGGTTATTTTAGATAGACTGATAAAGCCTGTATGTATGTAGGGGGAGTGAACTATCATGTTAGATGAAAAAAAAAAATTAGCAATAGCACATTGCTTTAAAAAACAACAACAAAAAAAAAACCAAAAAACAAAACCCAAAACTTTAGACAAGAAATACAGCTTGAGCAAAAGGCGGCAGTATAGAGCTATTAAATCAGATTTTCCCCAATAATGAGAGAATTTCGCTAACAGTTTCATGCATACAATCACAGCTGTCTATGACCAATCCATGCTTGTCTCCTTTCCCTAAATACACTGCAAATCACAAGAGAATAGATATTAGTTAAGGCAAAAAAGTATCAAAGATAAAGCAAAAAAAAAAATTTCAAATCTAATTTTTCTCCCAGTCTGGACTATATGTTCTTACAAAAATAAAGTTGAACTTGCATTTGGCTTAGAAAACAATTTGTGGTGCTTCTATAAAACAGTTTCTCTAGAACTTATGTGTGTGTATGTATGTATGTATGTATGTATATATATATATATATATAAAATACATGAAAACTATTTTATCTCACCTATTTTATTTTTTTTAAAAATGTAATCTATTTCCGATTTAAAGTTTTTAAAAGTAAAAAATACTAGAAAAATGCGTGGAATATTCCATAGAAGCAAAAAATTTTCGACCAAGTATTTTTTAACAGTGCCAAAATTAAGTCAAAGGAATAATTTTAATCTGTTTCTTTTTAGTTAAGTATTTGAGGATTGTGAGGAATATTTCTGAAAAAGACCTTAACTCTAGCACCTTTTCTCTTATGGCACAAGAGTGTCTCAATATATACATGGAACCCATGTGACTGCTAATAACTACTATAAATGTGTTTTTTGTTTCAGATTCGAAAATAGTATACTATAACAACTATTAATCCTTGATCACAATGCCTTGGAAGGAGAGAAAAAATATCTTGCATCACTGCTTATTTGGAGACAAAATCATTCAAAACTGTGCAAGCAAAATTTTGCAGGAAGCTTAATTTTAACAATTATCCCTAGAAAAGCCAAATTTATCATTGGGTACACAAATTTCAAGCCACAGGGTCAGTGACCAACCTCAACATGAAAACAGAAAAACCCAGATCTGACAGGAAGTTGACTGCAAGATGTCATGACAGTGTAGATGTGGTTAGAGATTCAGTTGGAAAGAGTCCCCCCCCAAAAAAAGTCCCTCCGAAGACATTCCCAAGAACTTGGTCTTTCACGTGCATTGTTGCAAAGAATCTTAAAGAAGCTGACGTGGAGTTTCTTGATTCAGTAATAAATCATTAGCATATTAATAGGTTGCATCTATTTTGAGACACCCTGTATTTATTAACACCTCTACATGAGCAGGACGTGAAACTGTCAATTTTTTTTCCCGAGGTTTTTTAACAGGTTTGAATTTAGAGTTTTCTATCTAGACTGGTTGCCATACTAAGATTAAAAAGTTCAGTCTGCCATACAATAAACCTATAGCTGGAGGGAGAATAGTTTCTCAGGGGTATTAGTGCTATGTGAAATGCAAATAACATCCAGGATTTGAATTCTGGTTGTTATGTCCATTACACCATGGGTAGCTCTTTTTCTTATACTTGTTGACAAGCTTTTTATATACAAGAAGTGAAAGCTGACTACAAATTTGCATCTTAAGTTCAACATGAGTAGAAGAATTTTATTTCAGAATACTTGCAAGGAGTATCCATGGATTTACAATGAAAGAGAAAGAGTCAACATTGTGGGAGGAGGGAAAATTCACTTCTCTCTTAGTTACAGGTTTCAGTGTTGGTTCAGATCCCACCCACTTCAGCCCAGATTGCTCATACAAAATTATTCTTTGTGCATAGCTAAGTTCACAACATTGGAAACTGCTAATAAAAACATTTACAAACTTCACTCAAGTTGGAGTGCACACCTCAAACACTTCTTTCCAAATCTGTATGTATTCACGGTTTTTGTTTTTTCTTTAAATAAAAAAAAAAAGAAAAAAAAAGAAAAAAGGGGTAAAGAATTGGTGAGGGAAATGAAAGTTTAGCCTCTTGGCTGATAATACCAGCACTCACCTGTTAACTGTGACACTGCTACAAATTGTTGGGTAATTAACAGGAACATTACTCTTTGTGACATCAAGAAACCATCACCATCACCACCACCACTTGCAAATGTTGCACAAAATAGATTAAGAAAGAGGGTAACACTAATTGGCTAAGGAAGGCCAAGTCTGCATAAATACAGGCAAGGGAAAGCTATAAAAATATCAGTAGGCAAAAAGGTTTCAAAGAATAAGAGGTCAAAGTTCAATTATTGGCATATTGTTAAGACCTCAAATAATAATAATAATCATATATATTAAAAGAAGAGAAAGAACACCTTTGTCAATGCCTTTTAAATATCATACAAACCATCAGAGGCACACAGATGAAACATTAGATAAGTTTGGTCAATGTTTATTTTGCAATAACTTAAGTAGACAATTGTAAATATACTAATAAAAATGGGTGTAAATATTGTCAAACATGGCTTCTAAATGTGGTTTTGAGGTTTGTTTTTCTGTTAAATATTTTGTAAAAAGATGGAAACAGAACAGTGATGCAACAGTTATGTAATTACTGATGACTACAAGAAAATCTTACTGCATTCGATTTAATCCGATATGCATATAAATATTCATAAGCATGAAAACATTACATTTAAAAGCTTATTTTTACGTCAATCTAATGATTTAATGTGGATAATAGGCATTGAAATTTGATTTTTTTTTGTCTCAATTGTTTTAGGTGGTATATTAGACATAGTGCATTATACTCTTTACCTATCTGGGTACAATATAAGAGACATATCCTGTAACTTAGTTTGGTTGTGGGGATGCTACTCATGTAGAGCATCTTGGGCATAAATAGCCTGGCAGAGCCCATTCCTCTCAAGGTCTACAACTGGTTTGAATTCAGTTTTCCTTCTCCTAGATTGGTTGCTATACCAAAGTTAAAAAGCTCAATCTGCCCTACTATTTATCCATGAATGGAGGGAAAATAGTTGGATGCACACCTTTTCCAAGTTTATTTGTGCTATGTGAAATGGAAACAGCCTCATTCAGGATTTGAACTTCATAGTAGAATTCACTTTCTATGATGGAGGTGCTTGTGGCTTGATGGTTACCAATACAAACTAAATATTAAGACTTTTTGAGAAACAACTGAACCAGTCTTGATATTGTCAATCCAAGATTTTGGTTATATTGACAAAAGGAGACACAAAGATGAAAAACAATTGCCTGAAGAAAAAATTGGATTGTTATAGACAATCAACTACTCTTATTGAATGAGGCAAGATGACATATTTCACAGAAAAAAAATTGAGCATACAAACACCTTGAAGCTATGTTGAAAAGATACACTTCAATCAAAATATAAAATATTTGATCTTGCTTGAGCTAAAAATTAGATTCAATACATTATTTTACCCATGAAATTGTTGACAGCAAAAATCTTTTTTCTGAGAAAAGAAAAAAAAAAGTTCAGGTTCAGAGACAGAATTTGCTTAGTGAGCTGCCTTTTGAGAAAAGAGGAAAAAAATCTTAAAGGTTAAGGAATATTGTGATTATTTTTGTACATCTATAAAACTAGAATTTACATTTTGAAATTGATATTTTTTGCCTTAACAATAAAATAGAAAGACAATCTATTAAGGCATGTTCTCAGAATTCTTGGATCAAGTCATGTAGTATTGTTCAGATCATTTGCTTCAAAATAATTTTTAAAAGCTTTATACAGCAGATCACCGATATGCAAATGGGTTTAAAAAAGAAATAAAGACACAAACATGGTACATAAATAGTATTATATAATTAATCTTATGTCCCATAGTAGTTAGTACATTTGCAGATAAATATATACTAAATGCAATAGTTTTTAATGGGATAGAAGATTTAGTCAGCTATCTTGAACTATAGAAGTTGCTCAAGATACTAGTGGTCTGAAATAAGATGACACAGCTAGGTTAGGGAGTGCAAAGAAATTACCTTTTAACACAGGAGAAAGAGGGGGAAGGACAAGGATATAGCGTTATTGAAAACTGTTCAATATTATTTGGAAACCATTTTCCTAAGTTAGGAACTGAAGTGATATAATAAGTGGCATGAGGTTCAGGTTGAATTACTCACTTTTTGGTGGTGACTCATAAGTGGCATAAATATATTAAACAATATTAATAATTTGGCATATAAAAACTGGTTATTACTGCTAGATAAAAAGAAAGGCTTTTATTAAGGTGCTACTATTAGCTTTGCTAAGGGGTGGGGGAAAGGAAGAGTAAAAAGATCTGACTGAATAGGGTTTGAAGTGATAGAGTAGCAAAAAGGAGACTTACTACTAGTTGTCTACAAGAAGGGAAAAAAGCTGGTTAGTGGGGTGTGGGTGGGTATGGAAGGTCAGTGTTTTAAGCTGGGCAGTGGGTGGATAAGAAGGGGTTGGTTGACACCCAGTGCCTGGGACTTCACAACAATTAAGAAGTCAAATCGATTGCAAAAACTGAAGATGGCACAAGAACGGATATAATAAGTGAAACAACAAATAAAGGCCCAAATACTAATGGGCAGAGTAATTTTTTTTTAAAGTAGTAGCAATCGAGGAGCAACAAGGAAAAGAAAAGGGGTGAGCATTAAGAAAGAGAGAAGCAGAGAGAGAGAGAGTGAGAGAGAAACTGCAATCAAACAAGAAACCACTGAGAAGGAAAGGAGATGGTAAGAGGGTGGGAAGGAAAAAGAGGGTGGGCAAAAAAAGGGGGAAGTAGAAAAAAAGGGAGAAGGAGAAAAGCAGGTTTGAAGGGGACTTAAAGAGATTTGGAGGGTACCCAAGAGAAACTGGGAGTATTGTTGAATTCAATAGGGTACATAGAACAGTCAATCAAAAAGTCTAAAATAAAAAGGGATAATATTAAATTTGGATTCATTTTAAGACTATAAATCTTGAAATGAACCAATATTCCATATAAATAGGAAATGGTAGAGAAAATAAGGATACCATAGATGGCATATGCTTGCGCACACACTCACACACAGAAGGCAGAAGAAATAAATGTAGAGAAATTAAGCAGATGAAAAGGATAGCAAGAGGTATATAAAAAACTGTTATAGTGAAAGAGAAAGAATAAAGAACTAAAAGTGGTAATGAAAGAAAAAAAAACAAGAAAAGTTGGAGAAAAAGCTAACAGAGAGCAAATGTGAAGGGTCATAATTAGTGCAAAGGGAAAAATTGGAAAATATAGACAGGCATTAATAAGAAAATCTAGATGATAATAATAATAATAATACAGAAAAAATTAAATTAATACATTGGAAGCTGAGTTTTGAAAAAAAACAAAAAAAACAAAAAAAAAACATGACAATCACAGAAATATTAAAGAGCACATTTTTTTCTTGAGACAGAATGTTGGCTGTTTGGGAAAAAAAAAAAAAAAAAAATCAATCAATTGAGTGTGTTCAGGAGACAAGTTTTGGCCTGAAATAGTTAAAAAAAAACAATTTAAAAATAATAAAAAAGATAGAATTTTTATGTCCATGAGAGAGAGAGAGAGAGAGAGAAAGAGAAGAAATCTGGTCAAAGTTGGACTTTAATGTCAGACTTTCAATGCATAATTCTTGGTTCAAATGTGTTAAAAACTTGAGATTTTATGTGTACATGTTTTTCTTAAGAATGAAAACTGGATATCCAGGAATTTTGTTATGTATGTCTAGCCTATATTTCTTTTCCTAAGAAAAATTAAAAGTTCCATTTAGATATGCCTCTACTGGTCATCAGAATGTGGAATTGTTAAAGTAGACATTGGATATTCTCAGTAGGTGAAAAAAAAAAGAAGTCCAATGGAATGGTCAGTATGTCTTCATATTGTTTTTATTTGTTTCTTAGTGAATAAAAAGGGATGAGCTTACAGGTCAGTATTTTTTTAGTAGCCTTATTTGATTTATAAGAAATATATGAACTTTTTTTCCAGATATTTGAGTGGCAAATCAAAATTGGAGATATTTTGATAGAAAAATATTGACTAAAGAATATAATTACATTTACTTAGAAGAAACTTACTTATAAAATAATTCTAAATGAGAAAAAGTTAAAGACAAAAACAAAGTTATACTTTTGTTGGAGCTCAAACATTTGCACTAAATGAATAATAGTCAGTTTAAACAATTATCACTACCTAATAAAAAAAATTCCTAAGTTTTTATTGTTATTAGTGATGAAAATGTTATTGAGAGATATAAACTAAAAGAACTTATTGCTTTATGTGTAACTAGCTTGAATTCTAATCTAACAGTTTTAAGTGATTTTGCTATAAAAGTATATATCCATGTTACCAAGAGGATTTTATTTTACAAGCAGCAGTAACTTTTCTTAAACAAAAAACACCAAAATACAAACCATGCACATCATTTTTAGTTTTAAACTATGTTAATGGAGAAAAATCCTATTTAATAGTTTTGGTTTGTGTGTCTATAAGAAGAGATGCAAGAAGAGCATGTAGCTATGACTGTCAATCTATTGTTTTGTGGGGAGCAAAAACAAAAAAAAACATTCAACATTGACAAGTGAAGAGATAATTATTAAAAAGAAAAGACAATACAGTGACACTCTGTCCCAAGGGATACATTCTTTGGTAAAACCAAATTTTCAGAAAGGATTTTAAAATTTTATAATCAAAATCAAGCAAAGATATTTTTATGCTGTGTGGAAAACTTGGCTTCAAAGAATCATTTATTTTATGAGACAACACTCTAGATGTGCCAAAGCAAAAAACAAGCCCCCCCAAATAAATAAATAAAAAATAAACAAAAAACAACAAAAAACCTAAAGCAAATTAGGAAAGGAGAAAAGTTGTTTTGTTTTTGACTGAGAACAGTTTAAAAATAAATGAGAGAGAGAGAGAGAGGGGGGAGGAGAAGAAACAAAAAGGCATGAAAGAAAAGTTAAGATTTAAAAATGCCACCACTTATACAATATATAAATATAAAAAAAAGAAAAAAGCAGTTGAGCTGACTTCCATCTAACAGTGGCCCAGTAGAAAGAGAGAGAAAGGAAAAAAAAAAAAGACAAAAAGAAGAAGCATCAATAGCAATTTCAGCTCTAAAAACATCCACATCTACTACTGAACAGTCACAGCTATATGTTCAGAATAAAAAAAAAGGACAATAAAAAAAAACATCTTGTGTGAATATGTATAAAAAACAAAGAAAAAAAAAAAAAAAAAAAAAAAAAAAAAATTAAAAAGACTCATTGGGTATCATTTTGGTTTGAAAAATTATATATATATATATATATATATATATATATATATATATATATATATATATATATATAAAATGCTTGCCATGCCTTGCTGAAATAAATTACTGGTATAACAAAAATGCTTATCAGTACCTTTCAGACAAATAAGTGTAACAAAGAGAGGAAGAGACAGAGAAAAATTTAGGATGGATTTCTTATACCTGGGTGTTGAAAAATAAAGGTTTTGCTATTGTTGCAGTTTTTGACTTTTGCTTCAGAGCTTCTGGTTAGAGAATCAACTTGATATCCTGGCAACAGCATCATCTTTTATTTGTGTGGTTAATTTTTTTTTATTCTATTTTCCTGTAGGTCATTTAGTTAGTTTCAATAGTTATAAATCAATAACTGAAGTTGCCTAAAAGGAATCAAGCCAACATGAAGTTAGCTTTTATATAGCTCAATGAGAATGAAACTTTTGGTACATTTAATTCATAAACAAATCCATGGGACTGTAGAAGGTCCAAATCTAAGCCCAACAATTTATGAAAGAGGTAAAATCAAAAAGGTCACAAAGATACAAATTAGCATAGTTTGAGTGTTACTACTACTACTACTAACAACAGAAGTGCAAAAATGAGTAAACTCAATCAAGTTTTCATGGTTGATTGGATAAAGCAACAAATTAGATACTAAAATTGTTTCTGAGGAATGAACTGAGTTAGTAAATAACATTTTCTAAAAAGGTCACCAAACCAATAACTTATATTGAGTATTATTGTAAACCCAGGCACAACCAGGATCATCATGCTATTGTTTGGAGGGTAGCTTTTGTAACACAAAACCAAACTAAAAATGATTCAAACTTTGTGACCAAACTAGGGAAATGTATTTATAAGCTCGCACTTTTTAAGAGAAGTACTGCTCAGTGGAAGTATCAACCAAATGATACTAAATAACGTAAACTGATTCAGTTTGCAATTATGATTTTTTATTTTGACTTTTGAAGTTCCTTTTTGTCTATTATTCTGTATGCCTCTTCTACAAAATAGCAAAAAATGTTTCATTACAAACAACAACTACCTCAGTACTGGCTAGAGAAGTATTAGCATAAAATATAACATTCCTCATGAAGTTAAATACTACAAAGTTACTAATTTGACAAGACAGTTTTTAACTTTTGTTTCAATTGCTTCAGTTTTTTTTTTTTTTTTTTTACAGTTTAGCTTCTCTGATTAAGGTATATATATATATATAAAAACAAGATCAGGGTCATGTTTTATTTAAATATCAGTCAAATTTTGGATCGGTGCATACTCTATTGTTTGTTTGATGCTGTTATTTAGAAATCTAGCAATAATAAAACAAAAATCATCAATTATTCAAAATGGATAACTCATTCTTCTAGTCTATCAAAAGATTACAACTTAATATTATCAATACCACCATGTGCACAGTAATTATTCAAAAAGATGGTGAGGTTGCAGAGATTTCTTTGTGAAGAAATACAATTTTTCAATATGAATGCTCAAAAACTAATTTGACACCCAAACCCAGAAAATTAAATTAGTTATGTCAATATTTGAACCCATAGTGATTGACAGATGGAAAGTGAATTTCTGTTATCTTCAAATTAATCAGAAATTCAAATTTTTAGTTATCAAAACAATCGTTTCTGTTTGTCTAAAAGGTACAAGTTGATATACCAGTACAAAACTTACCAAAACCAATGCAATTGTTATTTTTAAAGAAATTTTAAATCCTTGGAATGACCCACCATTATATATCACAACAAGGTTACACAAGGAAGCACTAGGTATGTTCAAAACTAGGCTAGTTTCAAATTGTACTAACAAATTGTAGCAGAGAGTTTCATACTTTACCAAGTTCAGCTGTACAGAAGGAGATGAAAGAAAGTTATAGGAAAGCTATATTGACAAAGACCAACAAAAATAATAGAAGACAATCAATTAGAAATACATTAAAAAAACCCCAAAAAACAATGGATGAGAAGTTTCAACCTGTGAATGAAAATCAATTCTTGAAACAAAAATCAATTGGCTAAAAATGAAAAGATAAGAGTTAGCAAATAAAAGAAAAAAAAATAAAAAAGAAAAAAAAAATGACTAAAACAATAAAAATCAAATATTTAAGTGCTTTAAGGTTGTGACTACAAAACTTATTTTCTGCAACATTTTATGAATTTATGGCTCTTATTCACAAATAGGAAGATTTCTTAATATACAAAAATTACTTTAAAAATTACAGACTTTTTAGATGAAAGTATACACTGCCATAAATGAGTATTTTGATCTGTATCAATGTTTTTTTTTAATTTGGTTAACCTAAAATCAAACAGCATTTTGTCTGATGGGTGTGTATGAGAGAGAGGGGAAAAAAAAAAAATAAAAAGAAATGACAATTTTAAGAGAAAATTTTTTTTTTATAGGAGTAGTAAAATGGTTTGGAAATGGAAAATTTTAAAAAAAATATCTAACAATGAGCTCATTTTTTCCAATAATGAGTATTTGGAAAATGTATGTGACAAAAGATAGGTTGTCAGTCTCGTGCAAAATAATATAGCACAAAAACAGAAAAAAATGATCACCATAACTTAGAAACTATTCAGTGATTCAAAGAGTTGGAATTAACTGCCTTAAAAGATTACAAAATTTCATGAAAGCATTTCCATTATAAAGAAATATTGAAGTATTAATTATTACAAGAAATAATCTGTACAAGTTTTGTACAAATATTTTAATATCAACTTAAAAAAATGCAATTTATGTAGAAATAGATATTTTCAAGCATGTTTAATGGTATTAAAAACAATCAGATTTTTTTTTGAATATGAAAATAAAAATTCTATACAAATCTTATAATTTAGTTAATTAGTTAAAAAATTTTCAACCTTAGCATCTTAAATATTTGATTAAAATTAAATCATATATATATATATATATATATATATATATATATATATATATATAAACTAAATGATTTTAAACAATTGAAATAAAAATGTTTTTCAGCTTATAATCACAAACAAAAAAAATCCTGATACATTAATAATCATAAGATTTTGATAAAAAATCATCAAGTCATTAAATTACAATTTTAAGAGGATTGGGGGAGGGACAGGGAATCAGAAAATAAATTAATTTTATTCATGTAAAAAGAAAAGACAAGTAATTATATATGAAAATAAAATAATAAAATCTGATTTAGGTATATTGATAAGGCACAAAATCAAAGTTAAAGCTTTTTTGTTTTTTTCCACATGAATAATGGTTGGTGTGTGTGTATGTGTGTATAAGGTGATATCAACTAATACAAAAAAGAGTGCATAAGATATATTGCTGGGTTTGATAGCGACATCTGATTACCACTTGACAACAATAAAAAGGGTGAGGGAGAGGAAAAAAAAGTAAAATAAAAAAAGAGACCTACCTTTTTCAGTAGTAATTTTTTGTAATTTAAAAATAAGTTCACAAACAATAAAAACACAATTCAAATATCTATGTCAGTAAACCTTTAAGATTTTTCCAAAGTTTTTATGACATATTTTATTTGAGGAGAAGGAAGTACTTGTATATACAGGTAAATTGTAAAAGCTGCTTCCTAGTGATTTTACATCTTATTTTGAAATGAACTCCTCCCTACAATTCTGTTTTTCAATAAATAAAATAAACAGATTATGTAAAATGCAAATAGACAAATTTAAGAATCTTCATCCTTCTCAATCCAGGGTAAAAGGATGGTAAGAGTAACCCGAAGCTAAACGTTTTTAGACCTTATTTTTCCAACGCAGGTATCATTGGGGAACAGGGAAAAAGTTGGCTTTGGGTTTCTCTCAACTTGTACTAAATTATGTCTGGTCAGTTTAAAAGGTTTAAGGTGTGATGAGGATGATAACAGCATTGTTCTTAATTGAGAGAATAAATATTTTATGCTAAAGGAACAGGACCAGACAATATGCCTTTATTTGTCTTGGTGTCCAAATCATCAAGTCATGCTGACAGCAGGGAGTTCCCTGACTCTCTTCCATTTTTTTATAGATATGCCAAGAAAAAAATTGAAATCTAGAACCTTTTCTATTTTTAAAAGTTTAACAAAAAAAATCTTACCATATTGTCATTTGAAAAAAGAAGAAAAAAAAAAGATTTAGAATGTCATTTTATTGTTTCTCAGCTAAACTTGCAGCTTATCTTGTCAGTTTTAAGCAGGCTTTAAATAGTTGTTATAATGCTTCGAGAGAGTGCAAATCATCTAAATTCAACAATGCCTTATAGTACTTGAAATATAGAATTAGAGAAACTGTTCCTTTTTATGTACTATTAAATCAGTAATGACATAAATATTTGAATTTGTCATTAAAGACTGGTTGTTTGAAGCAGTAGAAAAGTGTAAGAGGAACACAGATTACAATTTGAACATTATGAACAGAAAAAAGGTTTTGATATCTTTGTGAAGTAGTGCCTAATTTAGTGCTAATAATTGAGTGTGTTTGGGGAAAGACCAGCAGACAATATATTGTAGTGACACAGTAAAGCCTAGGAAAAAATGGTCATATATAACCATTTTTTATTATATAAAAGAGAGAAGAGAAATCTAGTAAAAAAAAAAAAAGAAAAAAAAAAAAAGCACAGCAGGGTCAGAAAATAATTGACTTACCTTCAAATGTGTCATCTCCTTCTGTCATCAACTCATCATCCGAGCAGATATTGAGGACATTTACCAGCATCTCCGTAACTGGAGGAAAGGAAGGAAGAAAAAAAAAATTCAATGATGAACATTAGTATTGGAGAACAAAATGCTTGTTTTTATTTATTTTCAATTAGTCATATTACCTAGTCTCCCTAAAGAGTGTGTGCATCTGTCGGGTTCTTAGGCTTTCCATCTTCAGATATATAAGCTGGAAAACTATGAAGCTTTATAAAAACAATGAGTAAAAATTGGTTGCGACACCAATATGTACGTAAATAGGATGATGATGAAAAAAAAATTTTTTTTCTGAATAATATTGTACAGATAAAAATGTTGCATAAATCAAAAATAGGAATTCTTTTCAGCTGTAGCTATGTCAGCTATTGTATGGTTGCAACACTTGGAGTTTAATGAAATGTTTGGAGAAAAAGCTAGATACTGCTAAAAAAAGCAGGGATAGTGTGCTGTTTTGAACAAATCCAGGAAACAGCACCCAGCAAAACAGCAGCTGTACAGCCACTTACTTCCCATCTCACAAACTTTCCAAGACGAGCAAGATATGGGGTACGGCTGAAGTAGTAAGGATAAATTCATAAGTCACGTTCTCTTATAGACTCTGATATGTGGACATAATCCTGTTTATAACATATCTGATTTGTAAATGAATAATAGTGGGTAACATTTTTAAATGATCCAGGGTAGATTTGTTTGTACACAGTTAAATGGTTTCAAGTATAGAAAGTGATTAAATATTTCCATTTCATCCATAGATGGAAACCTAACAGATACTAGCACCCCAAGTCAGAGTGAACCAGGGAGTAATGGCAATGAAGTGGGTACTCCATATTCACAAAGCTCCAAGATTGGACCTTCACCATCAGATAGTTTAGTTAGGTTAAATGGCATATCAACCTCTGTGGGTCATTTAATGCCAAAAAGATTAGATTGTTTTTTTTTCTTCATTGTAGGGTTTAGTATATGGGTTTTTATAACAACATTTGATTATATCTGGTCAGATTTTAGTAAAAAGCTTTTTTTTCAAAACAAAATTCAAGATGTTCTCTGGTTTGGTGTTTTTGAAAAGGTCCTGTAGTTTGCTTGTCTGGTAGTATTTTGGGTAAGTTTGTCACAGTTTAAGAGAATGTGTTTGACTGTGAGGGGTAGATTATCTCTTCTTTTTAGGTGATGTGGGTGTAGTTAAAGCAAAATCTGGAAAGTATTAATTCTTTTGTTTCTTCTGTAACCTGCTGGCTACTCTCACCAATAGCATTTTGTATATAGTGGAGCTTGTTGTGTATTGTCCCATGATTTTTGTCATTTGTCATGTATGAATTTGTTAATGGTCAGTGTATAGGATTTTTGTGTTGGATATGTCTGTCAGGAGAGCTTTTTTACAGCTTTATCTGCTCTTTCATTACCATGCATATCAATGTGGCTTGGTATCCAGGTGAGAATGATGCTATTTCTGGAAAGAGTGCTCATTTTGTTAAGGAGTTTTGTAATGAGAGGAATGGATGTATCATTGTTCTGTAGTGTTAAGAGGACTGGTTTAGAGTCTGAGGAGATGATAAATTTGCCAGATTTGTGGTTAACTATAATATTCATAGCAAGGTCAATAGCGGTGACTTCTGTTCGAGAGATGTTTTAACAATTTTTGGTTTTGGAGGATAACAGCACAAGCAACTTTCATTTCCTGTTTAGATGTATCTGTATTGATGTGGTGAGGATAAGAATTTTTTTTATTTTAGATATTGAGGGATTTTTCTTGGAAAGTGATGGGATGTGTTTTGGTTTTGAATAATTTGGTTAGCCAAATTATTCAAAACCAAAACACATCCCATTACCTTCTAGTTTTACTATTGGTTGGTTTGGTTTGTTGGGTTTTATGGCATATCAACCTTCATAGGTTATTTAACACCAAATCCATTTTTATGTAAATAATCAGTTCTATTTAAAACAATTCAGTTTAGCATGAGTACACAGTTTAGTGTAAGTACAGTTTCAATGTCAAAAACAGTTCAATTTCAAATAATTCAGTTTAGCATAAGTACAGTTTAATTGTGAAAAACATTTCTATTTCAAGCTATTCAGTTTAGTCAAGCAGTTCTAATTCAGCTAATTCAGTTTAGTATAAGTACAGATTTTATTTACGCAGAGTTACATGTCAAAACAGTTCTATTTTAAACAATTCAGTTTAGTGTAAATACAGTTTCAATGTCAAAAACAGTTCTATTTGAAATAATTCAGTTTATCATAAGCACGCAGTTTAAATGTCAGTACAGTTTAATTGTCAAAAACATTTCTATTTCAAACAATTCAGTTTAGCATAAGTATGCCGGTTGTTCTATTTAACCCATAAATAGGGCCCTATGAGGCATTACCACGCCGGGCCAGAATAGACTTGGGAGCAATGGTAATGAAGGGGTGCTCCGTATTCCCTAGCATTACTGGGACCTCACCATCAGATTTTTTAGTGTCATATCCAGGACACTTGTAGGGGGGTCTGCAGTCGGTGTATTCTACAGCACCAGTTGACTGGGCAATACACAGAGTTAAATGTCAAAACAGTTTTATTTCAGATAATTCAGTTTAGCATTTGTACACAGTTTAGATGTCAAAACAGTTTTATTTTGAGCAATTCAGTTAAGCACAAGCATGCAGTTTAAAAGTCAAAACAGTCCTATTTTAAACAATTCAGTTTAGCATAAATATGCAGTTTAAATGCAAAAATCAGTATACTATACTATTTGCAGTTTGCGCATTTTGGGGGCTGTTGACAGTCTATATGGTTTCCAGTTTCTCCGCAGTTCTTTGATGTTGGAGGTCTGGTACCCTTTTCTTTGTGATGCCCAAATTTTTGGCAATAGTGGCATCTCAGTAGATTTGGAATATAGGTTCCAACTTTTGTTATTAAGTAGCCAATTTTTATTTCAGGAGGTAGTTTTTGAGCGTTAAAATTTAGAATATAGGTATTTGTTGAGATTATTTGATTGTTTTGCTTGATATATATTCATTCGGCATCAATGACACATTGTTTGTGGAGGTTACTTTTTATTTCATCTAAAGTGCAGAGGAAGAGATCTGGGCTTCTCACTACACCTTTTGACAAATTCAGGGAGTTGTGGGGGGTAGGCTTTTATTTTTAGGTTGTGAAAGAAGTATTTCTGTTCAATAGTAGGTCTGAGAAAGTTTTTTTTTTTGCACTTCTACCAGCAGGGTATTGTTGCTTAATTTTCTTTTATAGATTTAGGTTTTATTAAACTACTAAGGGTTTTCACAATAACAAAAGAGACGATAAATTTGGGGAAAAGGGTCTGGTCAGAGTCATTGTTGGAGTCAGACTCTGCATGCGGATGCTTTAGTTTTGGGGTTTTATTGCTTGTGTTTTGGTTTTGTTTTCATAGAGATTTTTGCTGAGTTCATTGAATGCGCTCCCCACCCACCACGGAGCCCTATGAAGGGAAGGGTCAAGGGGGAAACCCATTCGCCTTGGCAAATCAGGGCCACACATTCAGTATACTCACACTGAGGAAAGAGACCAGCAATTTGGGATCTCTAGGTTTTCATTCCTAAGTTTATTATTCACCTAGAGATAAAAGGGGAAACATAGGTCTTTCTTCAGTGTGATTGACCCTGCAGGCACCGCTTTCTGCCTCAGAGATCAACAAAGGTCTTTTGCAGGCCTCCAAAAGAGAGCTTGACATGACTAGCCATTGATTGGATCGGGTCTCTCCGACTGCCCTTCTAGCTCAGTAAGGGCCAAAGTGGAGTGTTGCTAATCATGTGGCCACTTAGGCAACTGGGTAACAGACAGTTCAGCCACCAGGATCCCGTTCTAAAGCATCACAGGTTGCCACCCACAGCCAACAGGTGTCCTCCTTGGGAGGGGGTCTTATCCTTCTACTGAGGTGCAGTTGGTGTAGTCTGCAGCCCCAGTCAACAGGGTTGATTAGTTATTTGTTTGTACATAGATAGCAGTACTCAAAACCAATATAACCAACAATTCAATTTGACATCGGTCACTTATTTGCTCACAGTTGAATGATAAAATGGTTCTTTTTCAAACAATTCAATTTTGCATAACTCATTTGTTTGTACAGAGTTGAGATGTCAAGTCGTTCTATTTGACCCATAGATAGGACCCTGTAAGGTGCTACCACTCCGGGCTAGAGCAGACCTGGGAGCGATGGCAATGAATGGGTACTCCGCATTCCCCAAAGCTCCAGTATCACTGAAGCCTCACCATCAGATTGTTTAGTGTCATATCCAGGACACTCGATGAAGGAGGAGGGGGGTCTTACCCCTCTGCAAAGATGCAGTCAGCATATTCTACAGCCCCAGCTGACAGGGCAGAATGACCATCTAGCACATTATGTGGGGAAGTAGAAATACCTGGGTTGGTATCTAAGTGTGTACTGAGTAATTGGGTTTGGAGGTTTAGTTCTGGAGTTTGGTTAGGGTGAAGGGTTAGTTTTGGCTTTTAGTATTGTCAGAAGTAAATTTTTGTTATGTTTTTACCATAACAAAATAAAACTGTTACAGAAAAATAACACTCACCGAGTATTAGGAACAAACTAGGGAATTTATTTTTGTAGAAAATAAGTACAGCTAACGGTTGTTAAAATTGAATAAAGACATAGCTATTGAGAACCTAAAAAGTTCAGCATTCTGTGTTCCTGGTGTCATGGCGGAAGTCCTTTTCTGTATCCCAGCATGCACCTATTAGCTGAGGATAAACTGTCCCTTGAATGGTCGAGGGGAGATAACCATGACCCCCCCACTTTTTATGGTGGTCCTAATACCTTCTTTCATTTTTTTTAGAAAAGAAAACATAACTGTAATGAGCATGCATGGGGTTAATCTGTAGGTGCTTTACTTTAGTTCTGTTCCACTTTGGCTGGTTCTTTCTAGGTTCTGCATTGCTCGTTTATATTGGTCTGACAGGTGATATAGCCAGTAATTCAAATGTGTCCACTAGTAAGTCCAGTAAAATGTTCGATGTATTGTTTGTTGTAATGTTGCTAGTGTACCTAGGATGCAATTGGTTTGTGTCGTGCCCAGAATTGATCTCCAACTATATATAAATCATCCTTTTTTTTTCTTCTTGTGGATGGTACCTAGTGTCCAGTTTGGTTGTCCAGGTTTGCAACTCCTTAGAAACACTGGTGTGTCTACTGATAGTGGTTGATCATTATTCTGGAACATACCTTGCTTTTGTTGTTCTTTTGGGTGTAACACATCCAGTGTGGTATGGAGTTTTCGCCCTATAAGTGCATCGACTGGTGTTATCTCATTTTTAACTGTACTATTGGGTGTTGTCCGATAGCAGAGAAGGAATGTTTGAAATATCTTCTGTTGTTCCCTCTCCCTTTGCGTTAAGCAGAGCATGTTTGAATGCGTCTACAAACCGTTTGGCTTGGCCCATTGGATTGAGGGTGATAGGGAGGTGCTCAAATGTGTGATGCAATTTGATTTGTAGAAGTGCCAGAACAACTCCGATTTAAATTGTGTTCCGTTGTCAGACACAAGTTGGATGAATAGCCGTTTAAGGATACTAATAGTCGAGAGAGTGTCCGTACTTTTCATTGGAAAAATCTCTGGCCATTTGGAATGGATATCCACAACTACCAGAAAACTAAGTTCATTTATGGGACCAGCAAAGTCCACATGAACCCTGGACCACAGTTGCTCTGGGTATGTTCAGCGTGAGTCCATAATTTGTGGTGGATTTTTCTGTGCTTCCAGTGCTGCATTGAGGCCAGTTGAGAAATTGGCACACAATTGAATTGAGCCATCAGCTTTCTTTACTACCACAATGGGTGCTGCTCACTTTGAGTATGTGACTGATGTGATGACCTTCCTTTCTTCTAGGTGTTTTAGTTCCTTGTCCAGTGGTAGTGCTGTGTATGGTATTGCACGTCTGGGATGGAACACAGGTTTAGTGGAAGGTTTAAGTGTCAGTGTGGCTTCGACTTGACTGCAGCATCCAAGGTTGCTCGTAAAAACTGGAGAAAACCGCTTGAGTATATCTTCGGTTAGGTCCTTAATGGCACTCTGGATAAGTGATTTTGATACTGCGTTGCAAACAAAATTGAGTGGGATGTCAAGAAGACCCAGTGGCTCAGTGAGAAAGTCCCCCAAAAATTGCACTGGGAATTCGAAATGTATATGATCCCAGATGCTGTCTTCTCAATCCTAATTGTTGCTGGCAGTTCGCCTGTAATATAGACAATCCCCAGAAGCACTCTGTGCTACATATTTTGTAGATGTAAGCTGAGGTTTGTCAATACTTTTCCACAGTTTCTGGGAAATAAGGGTTATGTCCAATGTTGCACCTATTAGCTGGGAATGAACAGTCTCTTGATTGGTCAAGGGGAGATAACTTTGACCCTTTTTTATGTTGGTCTTAATAATGTTCTTTTCTTTGATTCTAATCAAGTTGGAGTAGTTTTTTTGTAGATGATGCTTGAGCAAAATTTTCTCTGATTAGGTTAGTTATATCTTTCACTTGTAGTATTTGTGTTACCTTGAGAGAGGTGATTTATCTGAGGGTTGATGTTTTTATTAAATATTTTCTTTATAAAGTTATAAATTATTTTTGAATTAGTATTAAAATTTATTTTTTATTGGTTTGGTTTTATGGCATATCAACCATTGTAGGTTATTTAATGCCAAATGTTGTTTATACATACATATTAAATATATGATTTGTAAATATTTTCCTGATAAGATTCTTAAATGAGCCTGAGCTCATTTTTTGCACACAGTTAAATAGTTTCAAGTATTGATACGTAACAGTAACAATTAGTCATTTGTTTACACATAGTTAAATGGTCAAACAAATAATTTAACATGTCATTTGCTTTCATAGTTTAAATGCCAAACAGTTCTATTTGACCCATAGATAGGACCCTATTGGGTGCTACCACTCCGGATCAGATAGACCAGGGAGCAATGGCAATGAAGGGGTACTCTGCATTCCCTTAAGCTTCAGCTTTCTTGAGCCTTACTATCAGATAGTTTAGTGTTATATCCAGGACACTTGTTGGGTGGGGAGGGGTTTTACCCCTCTGCAAAGATGCAGTCGGTGTATTCTACAACCCAAGCCAAATGGACTTTTTATTTTTGAGGTGGAGATTCCCCAAGAAGATCTTTTGGTTTCTTTGATAATACATTGAGTTTTGGCTCTTTGTTGTTTATATTTGTTAAGATTTCTTGATAAAGGGTTTGTTTTGAAGTTTCTGAGGGTTGCTTGTCATTCTCTTATGTTTTTGCACTCCTCTGTGAACTGTGGTTTGTTGTGTTTTAGGGATAGTTTTGTTGGCTATGATAATGAGGGTGTTGGTAAAATGTATTATGGTTTTTTTTTTTTTTTAAATTTGTAAGTTTTTGGTATTAGTGTGGTAAGGCATAGTTTTTTTGTAG
Organism: Sepioteuthis lessoniana; assembly: GCA_963585895.1. Taxonomy (NCBI): domain Eukaryota; kingdom Metazoa; phylum Mollusca; class Cephalopoda; order Myopsida; family Loliginidae; genus Sepioteuthis; species Sepioteuthis lessoniana. The sequence continues at coordinate 20,207 of CAUZXS010005037.1, read as the reverse complement.
GATTGCCAGTTTGCTTTTTTAAAATTCTATCATGGGGTTTAGGGAATTGTTTGTCATTTTGGGTTTTCTATTATTATGGAAAGATCTTTGTATACCCTCCAGTTATAGTCTATGAAGATTGATGGGTCACTGCAGGTTAGGCCTATGGCAGAGAATGTATTTGAGGATGGGTGACGGTGAGTCCGAGATTTCTGCTCAGAGGCATAAATGGATGTAATATTAGTGATTTTTTTCAAGGGTCTTTATGTTTTACTTCCTCATATCATGTTGTGGCTTTTAAAGACTTCCATCAAGATAAATGGTTTGAGTTGTTTTATCAAGTTGTTTAGCTCTTTTTCATTTATGATGGAATGAGGCGGGATATATAGTGAGCAAATGGAGACAGTTTCATGTAAGGTTGTTGAGACTGCAATTGCTTGCAAGTGGATATTGATTTTATTTTGGGGGATATTTTTCCTAATAAGGATTGATATGCCATCTGAAACTCTTAGACCTGTCTCATGTATATAATCATACTGTTTAAAATTTTTCATATTTGATCTGTAACTGTTTTTTAATGTTTTTTTTGAGATATATGGTGGTAGGGTTTAGTTTAGCTATTAATAGAAGCAGCTCATTGTAATTTGCTTTGTAGTCATGTCAGTACTATTGTATTATTTTTATGAGTTATACTTTTTAGTCTTTGTAATGTGATTGAAGTTTATTTTGTTTTGGTGTAGTTTTGTTTTAGTGCTTTTTTTGTTGGATTTAGTCATTTCCATGTTTTCTAAACTTTTTGTATCAGATTTTGTTGCAGCTTTTTGGATATTTAGGATTTCTGTTTTGAGGGGCTTTCCTGGGTCTTTGTTTAAATCCATTTTCTGTTGAGATTCTCAATCTGTTTGCTAGATTTCCTCTTTCAGAGAGATCTTTCTTTTGGCATTAGTGGGGTGGGGCTTTTATTGTTATCTGATTTCTTTTGAGTAAGTGTGTGTGGGGTTATTAGGTTTGGTAGTGATACGATGGATGCTTGGTGTTTGTTGTTGCTCAAGTTGTGTTTTTTTTGGGTCTTCAGTTATATTAGTCTGGGGTTGGGGGTTCTTTGGATTTGGTTCAATGGGCGGGAGTAGGGGGTTTGGTTGTCAATTTGATCAAGCTTTCTCTTAGCAATTCTATGAATGTTTTGTTCTTTTATTAGGTTTATCATCTCGTAATAGGTCATTCCTTGGTTTTGGGTTGTTAGTGAGTTAGCTGTGTTTGCACAACTTGTTACTATAGAATTTTCTTACCTCCAAGTATGATATATTCTTCGTATGTTTTATTTCTGATATTCTTTTTTCCATTCTTCACACTCTTTGGAATCAACAGTCCATGTGGTCTGTTCCGCTTTCTCCACATTTTTTACATATTGGAGGTCTGGTGCATTTTTCTCTAGGGTGTTCAAATCTTTGGCAGTTATGACATCCGAGTGGGTTTGGGATGTATGTTTTGACTTTAGTTAGAATATATCGCATTTTTATTTTGGTAGGGGTTTTGGGGGTGTTGAAGCTGAGAATATATGCATTTGTTTGAATTATTTTGTCATTTTTCTTGATGGAAATTCTTTGGGCATCAGTAACACCTTGTTTGCAAAAGTTTTATTTTTTTTTAAATCTCATCTAGAGTGCAGAGAGAGAGAGAGAGAGATCTGGATTTCTCACTACACTCTTTGAAAATTTCAGTGAGCTCTTGGGGTGACTTTTTATTTTAAGATTAAGAAAGTATTTATGTCCTACTAGAAGGTTTGAATAAGTTTTCTTTGTGACTTCTGCCAATAAAGTGTTGCTTGTTAGTTTTTTTTTTTAATGGATTTAGATTTGATCATAGAATGGTGTGCCTTTTCAATAATGAAAGAGAACAAATTGCTGATAGGGGGTATCTTCTGTTGACAACAGTACTATGAACTTAGGAAAGAGGGTCTGATCTGAGACAGTTTCTACATGTGGGTGCTTTATAGAGTTGGTGATTTTTTGCTTGGTGTTTTTTTTGTATCCATGGGGATTTTTATCGAGTTCACTGACTGTGCTCCCTATCCAGCACAGACCCCACTAATAAAAAGAAATGTCAAGGAGGAAACTCATTCCCCAAGGCAAATTAAAGCTACATAGTATACTCACACTGAGATAAAGGACAAACAGTCTGGGATCTCTAGGTTTTCATTCCCAAGATGACTACTCACCTTGTGATAGAAGGGGAAGCATCAGTCTTTCTTTAGCATGATTGACCCTATAGCCATTGCTTTCTGATTCAAAATATAGAAATTCTTTTGCATCACTTTGAAGACCAGTTGATTAATCAGATCAGACCTCTCTGATCACTCGTCTAGTCCAGTAAGGGCCAAAGTGGAGTTGGTTGGTTGGTTGGGTTTTATGGCATATCAACCTTTGTAGGTCATTTAATACCGAATCCATTTTTATGCAAATAGTTCTATTTTGAAAAATTCAGTTTAGCATGAGTACACAGTTTAATTGTCAAAAACATTTCTATTTCAAGCAATTCAGTTTATTCAAACCAAAGTGGCTACTTAAGTAACTGGGTCACAGACTGCTCAGCAACCAGGATCCAGCCTTAAAGCATCATGGGTTGCCACCCGTGGCCAACTCGTGTCCTGAGGGAAGGATCTTATCCTCTACAGAGGGGCAGTCAGCATATTCTACTACCCCAGCTGACAGGGCGGGGATGGTTTGGTGTCATACCCAGGATGATGATAGGGATAAATGGTGAGAGTCAAGAGAATCTGTGCCTTGTACTTAACTATTGTAAATATTAATTAGTCAAAGGTTAATTGTATTGTGGGGATTCAAATAGGGAACATTTAAATCTTTACAATATCAATGTCACATGAGTAAGATCTTTAACTTTCAACTGATATACAGCATCAGTAATTGTACAGCAAAATTCAGGAAGGACATTTGGTTATTTTCATGTTTCTTTTTTCATCCTATTTTCAAAAGTTTTGAATTGAATTCATTAATATCAAGTTCCTGTTTATCATTAAAGTGACAGGATCAAAAGGAAAATATTTAATGAAAATTATGAGACATCAATTAATATAATGGAGATGCAGAGTAGCATGAAAGTTACTATGAAAAGTGGAATCATTACCAAAGTGGTTCACATTCACAATTCATCTGGGAGGAATATAAATCTACACCCCTCAGAAGTAAAACAGCAGAGTGAGCTCAATAGCTTTGGTTGGCAGTCAGTCTAGGAAACTGACTGATTCTAAAACAGAGAAAAACTAAGGTTGATAAGGGGTAAAGTCCTTCATTTCTGGTAATTCCGACAGCTAAAAATGACACTTGTGATGTCTCACTCAAACATCCAATCCAAAGCCTGTACAGTCTCACCAGCTAACTGACTTTGCCAATGTTGTTTTTTTTTTTTTTATAAAAGAAAATAACTTAATGGTGTTCAAAACTGCAGTAGTCCAGGTCAGGTCCACAAAGGAAAACAGACAAAAAGTTGATAAGGTTGCATGACCAACTTTATTGATGTCTTGTCACAGTGATTGTCAGACTAGTGTTGATGCAGCTTGTATGCCACTTAGCTTTTCAACCTAAGTCAAGCAGAACCTCATTTTAACAGATAGTGGTAGAGAGAGAGCTTAGCAGCCCTCTTCCTCACTGTGTCTGTTGGCCAACTTGAATTGCCAGGACTTGAACTATCGTACTGTCATAACTGCTGAATACATAATTTTTTTTTTTTTACCTTTGACTGGCCAAGTGCTAGAGAGACATTGAAAAATAAAATATTGTCTCTTTACCTTGAATTTAATATTCAAGAATCACTGAACATAAAGAAAATGAGTTTTTTGTATTTTATAAGAACAATATAATTGCAAAATAACTATATGTGCATGTATATATAATTACCATGTTAAATCAAAGAAAACAGTTTCAAGCTGACAAAGAAAAGAAGCAGAAGGTACCCCGCAAAAACAATTACCGCCAACTATGCAGATGGCATAGCGATTCTAGCAAATGCACCTGCCCAAGCCAAAACACTATTGCATAGTCTGGAACGAGCTGCCACAGGCATTGGCCTTCATGTCAATGCACACAAAACGGAATACATGAGCTTTAATCAAACAGGCGACATTTTCACACTAGGTGGTAGCTCTCTGAAACCAGTTGATAAGTTCACCTACCTAGGAAGCAGTGTCTCATCAACTGAAAAGACATTGACACGTGACTAGCAAAGGCATGGACAGCTATTGATAGGCTATCGGTCATATGGAAGTCAGACCTGACCAATAAAATGGAATGCAGTTTCTTCCAAGCAGTGGTTGTGTTGATACTGCTATATGGATGCACTACATGGATGCTGACTAAACGGATGGAGAAGAAGCTTGATGGCAACTACACAAGAATGCTGCGAGCAATTTTGAACAAGTCCTGGAGGCAATACCCCACAAAGCAGCAGCTGTACGACCACCTACCTCCCACCATGAAAACTATCCAAGTTAGACGAACCAGACATGCAGGACACTGCTGGAAAAGCAGGGACGAGCTCATAAGTGATGTTCTATGGACCCCCCTCACATGGCTGAGCAAAAGCAGGGTGACCAGCTTGAACCTACATACAGCAGCTCTGTGAGGATACGGGATGTAGCCCTGAGGACCTGCCAGAAGTGGCAAGAGAGGGTCAGGGATATCCGTGCTGGCGGCATGACAAGATGATGATCTATAACACGTTATGGCACCACTATATAACCTTAATCTAAGTAATTCAAAGGATTTTAATATATAATAATTAACATTGAATTTTTTTAAACAGATATTTTTATTAAATCTTTGATCTTCTGTAAATCACATCTTATATTATCTGCTTTCCATATAGCCTCTATCATAACACAGTATCACCTAGTGATAAGCAAAGTATGAAACTCTTAGTTGCAATATGTGGTTTTAATTTTTTATACTATACAAACACATTTTCATACACACATGTGTACACATTAGACTGCAAAATATATTCCAGAGAGTCTATAAAGTACTTAATAAATGATTACCATTATAGTAATGAGTGAATATTCTTTTAGTGCTCTTGTTTTCCATTTCTCTCAAGAGATTAAAAACTAAAATATTCTTGTATGATGGATGTGACAGAATACAAGACGTAGATCTCAAAAGGATTAAATAGAGAAATTACTGTTGTTTTGCAATTAAATTCAACAGAGAAAAGACTGAAAACCTTTTTCAGCATTTGAGAATAAGGAAACTTAGAAAGAAAAATTCCAATGACTCACCTTTCTCTCCAACAAAAGGTAAGGACCATGTAAATACATCCATGAAATTTGGCAACCAGTATGGATGTGGAGAGCAGTTGAACTGTCGAATGTTCATCACATTGTTTTCATATTTTAGAATAGCCGCTGGAAAAAAAGAAAAAGAAAAGGGAACATTTCAGTGGAATATTACACACACACACACACACACAAAACTCCTGTTTTGGTTTTAAACCTCACCCCAATCATCTTCTTGATGGATGTGCATGTGATTATCAATATAATAAAAAAAAAAAAAAAAAAAAAAAAAAAAAAAAAAAAAATGGAACTGGCAAGCAGCGTTCCAATTCTAGTTGAGGTTGTTTACATTTGCTTTTGTACTCTTTGGTTTGGTTTAATGGCATTTGTACTCTTTGGTTTGGTTTAATGGCATTTGTACTCTTTGGTTGGGTTTAATGGCATATGAACCATTGTAGGTTATTTAATGACAAATCCATTTTTTATACATATAGACAGTTCTGTTTTAAACAATTCAGTTTACCATAAGTACACAGTTTAGTTTTATTTGACTCATTGATAGGACCCTATCAGTTGCTATCACTCTGGGCAAGAGAAGACCTGGGAGCGATGGTAATGAAGGGGTACTCTGCATTTCTCAAAGTTTTAGCATTACTGGAGCAGCACCATCAGATTCTTTAATGTCATATCCAGGACACTTGTTGGGAGGAGTCTTACCCCTCTGCAGAGATGCAGTCAGTGTATTCTGCAGCACGAGCCAATTGGGCTATGTGCTCTTTGGAAAAGCACAAATCTCTTCTTCCTGACCCTGAGGTTAATAATAATGTTTAGTCCTGTCTTCTCAGAGGTAGATAGCCAGTGTTTACTAATGTTGACAATGGCTTCTACTGGTTAGCAATGGTTTTGTTCTTTCTTGGTTTGGGCTTTTATTTTTTCAACTTCTTAATTTGGTGAGATTTGACCTCCAGGAATTCCTGCTGATATGATTCATCCAGATATTGTTGGATTTGGCTTCTATCTTCAGTTAGTGATACTTTCTCCAGGAATTCTTGAACACCTTGTTTGATCAATAGTCAAACTTTAAAAATGATTTCCCAGGTTGAATCATTTCTATACCCAGATAAACAAGAGACACTTGAAGAAGGCTGGAGGATACAGCAACTGAAATGTGTTTTAACTAAAAATAATAAATATGAGGAAAACAGTAAAAAAAATCATAACCAAAATAATGTTTGATATACCAAAGTAAAACAAGACACTATACTGTAATAGTAAGTTTTATAAATTTAGAATTATAGTACAACAATATAAGGAGAGAGAGAGAGAGAAAAGGCAATATAGTATGCATGCAGTATATGATGCAATTCATGTACATAACATCTATATATGGTATTAAATAATGCAATAAATTAATACATATATTTTATACCTTCATTTTTTTTTTTTATAAACATTTTAGCAAGGCTTAAAATCAATTCCTATTTAATAATCAATGTCAAACATACAAATAATCACAGCAGCAAAAGTTGAAGTTTTCACAATCAGTGTTTGGTCACATTTTTTTTTAAAAACTAAAAATATCTTTTAAAATTCCCCTGCATCTTATATGCCATATGTAGGTTTAAAATTTGTGACAGTTGGGCCAGAATTAGCTACCTATCAACTTCTATTATTAGCTTAGACTTTAGAATAACTTTCATATAACTAATGTCATTATTTAAAAGGCTATTATGCAGATAAAGTGTTATCATTGATAATATTCATTATATCAATTTCATCACATTTAATATTAGTACTTTGTTTCACAAAATTTTTTTGATTTGCCCTGCTGAAATTGGGGTGTGTCTTATACACCTGTGCACCTTATATGCCATCAAATATGGTACTTCTACTTTTGTTAATTTACAGGTTTCCACACAGACTGTATAAATGTGGATGAGGTGTGTTCTTAAATCTTATTTGTATGTCATCAAGTTGTGTTGTTAGTACAGATTACCTTGACTCTTTCATCATTTGTTGCTATGGTCATTACCAAGTCTTCTAGATGACATCCAGTGTCTACACAGAGCTGATGAAAGTAAGTTTTTGCTGGTCAGCTAACTTTGGTGTATTCATGAGTAGGAGTTCAGAAGAGAAGATTGCTTATGAGTATCCTTACTTCTCCAGCAGTGTTCAGAATGTCTTGCTCATCTTAGCTGGTTTGTAAGATGGGAAGTAAGTGTCAGTACAGATGCTGTTTTGTAAGGCGCTGTTTCCAGGATTTGTTCAAAACAGCATGTAGCATTCTTATGTAATTCTCATCTAGCTTTTTCTGCAAAGGCTTTGCTAAAGTCTAGCTAGTATAGCCATAAAATGTATAAAATTTGTCTTTATCCCCTTGTAAAGAAGCCAAGAATAATTAGCAGATAGCATTTAACATGAATAGACTGGGCTTCTCATACTTCATTCTGGGGTACTTTAATATCATTTAACATATTTCAAGGCATATTTATTATCATAACACATAAAAAAATTAATACCATTAAAATGAATAACAATCATTTTCTATAAGATTAAATATTTCTTTAATATATTCAACTTTATTATATAAGTCACATTAAGAAATATATTTGACTAACATACTAACCCTATACCTAATATGAATTCATATAAAAAGATTTTTAAGTCAGATATTTTACTGTAATAAAAAAAAAAAAAAAAAAAAAAAAAAGGAGAGAGAGAAAAAAAGAAAGAAAAAACAGTGCTAAATATTTTGGTAATGCCAAAATTTTGCTTATCAATGGACTAATTCCTAATGTTGCATTTACTAAACACTCTCAGAGCTTAGAGAATATTATCTTCTATAGAAGGATAGTAGGAAACAATTATTGATTGGTGGATGGATACTTAAATGTAAAGCCCATTCATCATCAGCAGCTTTCATTGAATGCTCCAACTTTTTTTTAAGGCTTTCAAAATGACGAAAAATGAAAATTGAGGTAAAATCTAAGTTTAAAATCTAGAGTAGCTTAAATAGTAAAAAATGAGTAAGTTTTAAAATCTTTTAATTACATGATATCAAGATGTAGTGGAAGGAGTTATAGCCCTTCAAAAAAAAAAAAAAAAAAAAATCATGAAGGAACCATGTTTAAGCTGCTCAAGTGATTTCATGTATGGAATTCATGTTTTAATGTCAATGGTAAGAAATTCATTCCTTACAAGTTTTTCACACGTCTCAGACAGTAAATCTTAGGTCTCCAGGACTCTTCTGAGTATTTTAGCTAATCTTAACTATGCTGTGGACTGTACGGTCTTGATTCTTCCTGATTTCCAACTTCTCTAGGCTTTTTTCCCAAACCCCTGGAGACTGTTGTAAGTGCATCAATTATAACTGGTATTACAATCACCCTCATATTCTATCACTTTTTCAGCTCTGAGGTAAGAACAAAGTATTTGTCTCTCTTTTTGCTTATTTTTCATTTTCACTGTGGTCCACTGGAATATCAAAATCAAATCTTTTTTTCTTGTTAATTAACATAAGGTCTTTGATTACCATCATCAGTACTTAAAAAAAAAATGTCCAAAATTTAATAAAAAGTGGGAAATGCTTGGAAAAAAAATTAAATACAAGATGAAGTTTAAACAAGCTGTTTAACACATTTAAGTGTACTCACAAGAGGCTGGTATGTCTATGTTCTTGTATCGTGTTAATTTCTTTAATCAGATTTTCAGCAAATAAAATGAGCTGCTTAAAACATAACAAAGAAAATGTTACTTTTCATACCCACATCAGATTCACAAACTGCAAATACCCTCATAAAGATACTGTAATTCATAAAGAAGATGAGAAGCATTTACATATGTTTCCAAACCTTATCCCTTCCAAAAATTAAACAAAGGAAGAACCATTTTCAAATACTTGTGATTAAATTATTTTCTTTCCTTTTGTACACCCATTTACTTTTTGATGTAATTTTGTCACACATACATTGACTGATATAAAAATATGGATGTTTAGAATAACTTTGTCTATATATAAAAGAATAATGCAAATAGGTTGAATTTTCTTTCAGTTATTATTGTTGAGAGAATTGTTATATTGGAACGCAACATTTGAAAAGGAAATAAAATGGGATTTACTATCCTCTGATCCTGCAAGCTCATTTTTACAAATATCATTCATTCTCTGAAGAGTCAGAATCTTCTATCATTATACTGCAGCACTTCATTATCCTTAGTCTCTTTAAGCATATTAAGACAGGCCACACATTGGCAAAAGCCAGTACAAGGTAGGATTTGACGAACACATAAACAACACCTGGAATTATAGCTGTTCTTCTTGCAATTGCACTTTACAAGGTTGCTCAATGTAGATGGAGTTGTTGTAAGGCTGTTCCACTGGAAAACTAATGTCTGATCTTCACATTTCCAGCCATGATTTGTTGGAGAGGGAGCATTAATATTGAAGTGAAGATACCATCGCCAAATAGCAGCCTGGTAAATTGCTCTTGTTGCATGTAACCATAAACTATTTTAGCAAAGTGGTAATGTACAATCAAATTTGGCAGTTGTTTGAAAGATGTTGAAACTAGTAGCATTGATTGAAGAAACATTTCTCTGTCCAAATATACAGCACACAAGTCACTAGAACAAATCTTCGGTCAGATTCCAGTTACAGCCTAAAAGTCTGAAAGTGTGCACAAATTGTTTCTTTCATCAACTCAAAAGGTTTTATTTTCTCCTTTCCCTTAAAACAACTAGCACTATCACAACCAGTACCACATCAGAAGCACTGATTTAGATCATATAAAGTTTGTTTCGGTGCTATATGCATTTTGTTTCTGATAAATGGAAAAGATTCATTGTTTTTTTAACCATTACAACACTTTGCTGATTACTAAGCAACTTGACATTTGCTTATGAGGGAATCTTGATTAAGGAAACAAGCAGATTTCAGGTGATTGTTATTTGCTGACAGAAATGGAAACCAACTTAGCACAAACATGTAATTTTGAGAAATGAAATAAGAGCCCCTTCCTCATCTGTGTAAGTTCAGTTATTTTATAACTCTTAAAGCAAATTTGAAATCCTAGTACAAAAATGTTAACCTGTTATAGACTGAAATTGTTTATCATCCAATCAGATAACAAAAAGACTAGAAAACAAAATCTCAATTTTGAAATTTCCATACAATAAGTGTTACAACTTGATAAACATTTGTTGCAAAATTTGAACAAATTTTATGGGCAATTCCAAAATAATCCCTATAACAAAAATCACTCTGCTTTCTGTAAACAAAACATTATCAATTTAAAGGTCACTCCTTACCTACCCTATAACTATTCTTATAAACCACAAATCCTGCTATAGCATACAAAAAAAAGTTATCTCAAACTTCACCACTGGTTGACCACTATGGTAAGGATTTAAATTTTAGCCTTGTTGTATAAGTCGACCTCTAGTTTTATTGAGTTTTTTCCCGGCTTAAAAGATTAACTTATAAACCACAATTAACAGTATCTAGTTTCATTTTAGTCAAAAGCTTAGTATATTATTATTTTTTCTTAAAAACAAATAATTGTTACCATCCTAGCTTTCTAATTAAAAACAAGTAGTTGAAAACCTGCAGGATTTTAAGCTTGTAAAACTCAACTGCTTTTTTGTGAAGCTGTATCTGTTGATAAATGTCAGGTTCATATTTATGGCTTCCTGGTGTACAAATTTGCATAAGATGCTTTAAAATTTTAATTCACTGCTGAGGAGGAGGAGAAGGACCCCCCCCAATCTGTACATAGGTTTCTGAGTATGAAATTTTCAAACATATCTACTTTATACAATGAAACAAAAGATTCAATTTAGCTGACCTATGATGTGTACAAACTAAAGGTTAAGTTTAGCAACATCTTTATGTGTACGTGTTTCTGCACCTATGTTAATAACATCAACATGGTCTACATCAAATCTTTAATACATGTGATCAATGTACAGTGTTATATGCAAGAACAAACAACACAGCTTATGCCATTTGTATAATGATTTTAAAAGTAAGTTTTAATAAATGTGACATTTATTATAAATTTTGTGTTATTTTCATACATATAAGCAATATGCTGCCTACAGATGTGCGTTTAAGTAAAGACACAAAGTGAGAAATTTTGAACTGTTGTCACAACTATAATGAAAACCAAAACAAACACCTACATAAATGTAAGTCTTTATTTTCATATAGCATTACTCAGGCTCTATAGCAAGGTGGGAGGTTGGGTGGGTGGTTAGTGTTTATATACAAAAGCTGGAACCAAAATCAATCAAGATACACCACCAAGGCCTGAGGGTCCCTTTAGCACAGTCATTCTTGAGTTATGCAATAACAGGCTTACAAAAAGACTTTTGGTGAGCTTTATATATAATTTTAAAAAATGTGTTGTGAATCAATATTTTAGTAAGAAATAAAAATGTGGTTGATTTGTTTAAATGTTGAATTGGCTTTAATGTTTATCAAAATAATCAGTTATATCTTTCTTGTTCATGCAAAACTGATTATCAACAAGTTTTTAATAATTTTATTCTTACATAAATAATCCTTTTAAATAGTCTTATAAGATGCTATTTTACTTATAATAGCTAACATTTAGGTAACGATGTAATTACTGCTAGTATCCAGGTAAATTCATAACCCATTTGAATGTGAGGGTGCCATAGAGAGTCACTTTGCAGTACCCATTTCCTTTCATTGTAACGTGATAGGTTATATTGGATTACATTATTCTATGCCTAGAGGTTAGGAAATCTCATATGTTCATATATTTCTTGTGTAGTTATTCAAAATTTTTTTTTGCAGCATTATTAAATATAAGTAATTTTTAAGCAGATCTATTAGAGCTAAGGAGTTGAACTAGATATAATGGCAAGAGAAGAGTATTCCACACTCCATGGATATCCAGAATTGTGGCCTCACCATCAGATGCAATTTAGTGTCACAGCCAGGACATCTCTTATGAGTGGATGAAGAGAGGAGTCTTACCTCTTTGTGGAGGTCAGCATATTCTAAGCCTTACAGGTAGAACAATCTGTTAATATGATATTAAAGCAATATGTATAACAGTCATACAGACCACAAAATCTTGTGTTTTCAAACATAGACACCATTTTAATGCTGGTAATTACAGTGTCACTTGGACAGAGAGAGAAAAATTTAAAAAAAGGAAAAAATCTTAATTGGTTGATACAGTACCAATCCTCAATAGTTATCCTCATGAAGAAAACCTTCAAACTTGAAAGAGGAAGCCCTGTGTCCTACTCTACAGGTGTTGGACACCTTGCATAGAATAATATTAGGGAGCTTGTCTTGCAGATCCTTACTAGGAAGTTCAATTTTCATACTTCTAGCCTTGAGCCAAACTAAGCAAAGCCAAATAAATGACTAATCTAAAGATGCTGGTGACAGTGGTTTTTGACTCAGGAACAGCTTACTAATTGGGAAGAGTGTTTTCTTGATGAATGTCCTTTAGTGTGCACGTTTTCTGGAACTGGTAAGGGTTTTATCATGGGTAACAATAGCAAAAGGCTACTACCATTAATTAGGTAAGAGTAACAGCTATATGTTATGAGGTAATTATCTCAATCTGAGACACTTCAGTTTATTTTTATCATTCAGGGTTCATCTTTATATTCATGTTTCGGCCGATATGTCCTCTGGCCTTCTTCAGGTGGTTGTTGAACTCGGGAGCCTACACGGAACTTCGAACCACCTCCTTTATTTAATCCACGGGGGTCGCTTGCTCTGATTCCATTAATCATAACCAAGTATAAATGCTAAGTATTCCTGTATTGTTACTCACCTGCAGTCAGGATTGAACCTGCAACCTCCAGATGATTATCTTGTTAGAAGCTTAGGGAACCAATGCTTATAACCGTTACACTATGTGTCCTGTTGGAGAGTTCAGAGTGAATTTTTGGAACTTATAAACTCAGTTATCATATCACTATGATTACTACTACTATGTATGATTTTTTTTACCCGAGCTCATATTCCAATTAAAAAAAAAAAACCCCAAAAAACAAACTAACCTTCATGATTATTGGTTCCCATATTGTATTCATCTCTATACTTGATCTACTCAACAGGTCACTGTAGCCCAACATATGTGCTGATTCTTTAAGGTGTCTAATTCTCAAGTGTTCATCTATCAATTATTTTAACTTTATCCCATAAAGGCAGATTGTTTCCCTTTTCTTTCCATATATGGTCTGCCATACTAGACTTTTCAATTTCACCTCGTACTACTGCTTTCTGATGTTCTTCTAACCTTATTTTTAGTCCAGCAGGGCACATAGCATAATATGGTTATAAGTGTTGGTTCCCTAAGCTACTAAAGAGACAATCATCTGGAGGTTGCAGGTTCAATCCTGACTGCAGGTGAGTAACAATACAGAAATACTTAACACTTATATTCAGCTATGGTTAAATAAAGGATATGGTTTGAAGTTCTGTGTAGGCTTCTATGTTTGACAAACAGCTGAAGAAGGTAGGAGGTCATATCAACTGAAACATTGTGAATATAACAAAGATGAAGACAATAGTCCAAAAACCCTGAATTAAAAAAAGAAAAAAAAAAAGAAAAAAGAATCATCAAGCGTCATCTCAAAAATTTAGACAACTAACTTCAGTTTATGTTGCTGCACTTTAAGAGTTTCTTTATAAAACTAAACAATGCGAATGTCTTAAATTGTTTTGGTTTTATGGTATATCAACCACTATTGGTTATTTAATGCCAAATCCTGTCTTTTTTTTGTATACTAAATATACGATTTGTAAACATTTTGTAGATACATTTTTAAATGAGCCTGAGCTCATTTCTTTAGCATACAGTTAAATGGTTTCAAGTATTGCTATGCAACAGTAACAATTTACAATCAGTTATTTGCTTGCACTCATTTGAATCGATATATATGATATGTCAGAGATTAGTTTGTTGATAATTTCATATTCAAATTGAGTTCAAACAAATTTGTTTGCATACTAGTCATGGTATTATTTCTACAGTTAAATGGTTTTAATTATTGCTATATAAACACTAATAATTCTATTTAATATTAATCATTTGTTTGCACACAGTAAAGTGGTTACAAGTATTACTATTTAACACTAATTATTCTATTCAACATTACTCATTTATTTGCACACAGTTAAATGGTTCTAAGTATAGCAATGTACCAATAACAATTTAATTAAACATCAGTCATTTGTTTACACACAGTTAAATCATCAAATAGTTATATCTTAAATAATTAAATTCAGCATAAGCCTTTTTTTTCACTCAGTTTAAATGAAACAGTTCTATTTGACCCATAGATAGGACCCTATCAGACAACTACTCCAGGCCAGAGTGGGCCTGAAAGCAATGGCAATGAAGGGGTACTTCATATTCTCCAAAACTTTAGCATTACTGGAGCCGCACCATCAGATTCTTTAATGTCATATCCAGGACACTCATGGGAGGTGGTCTTACCCCACGGCAGAGATACAGTTGGTGTATTCTACAGACCCAGCCAACAGGGCTATGTCTTAAATAGTTATCATCTAATAAATTTTTGAAATTGTCTATTTCTTCTATAAGAAGCCTACATATACAATGATAGTGTAGAAACCTTTTGGTGTGTTGCATTTAGGAAGAAATGTAATAGCTGGAATGCACTTTTAATCATTAAAAAAAAAGAAAAAAAAGAAAGAAAATCATTGATGTTTGAAAATTACAATACACTTGATGTTGGGGTGTATATTGTACAAGTATGTTTATAAGATAAGTTTTTATTCACTGATACTTCTAAAAACAGCTTTTTTTTTTACTAAGGCTTTAGAAGTAAAATATTTTAAAAAAAATTTTCATATTTCAAAAGACCACCATCATGCATTAAGTAAATTTGCTCTCCACACCCAAAGGTAAAAACTTGTTTGCATTTAAAAAAAAAAAAAAAAAAAAAAAGATATACTTTCAATCTTAAAGATGCACAAATGTCATAACTTTCTTTTAACCAAAAAAAAACTATTCCCATTAAAAAATGCAATAAAAATGTTAACATTACAATTTACAGGTCTCTCCTCATAGTAACTCTCAGGCAAATTTAATTGATATTCTCCATAGAAGGTATAAAACTTAAGTAGAATGAGAACAGGATTCCATTTGAAATTCATAAGATTATTTTCATTATGTATACATCTTTGACCATTATTTTGATTTTAGTTGTTATATTCATAATGTTTTGGCTGCTTTACTCCTCAGCCTTATTCAAGTGTCCCTTGTCATAGTCAGTAACCTTGATGCAAATTAACTGATACAAGATATTCTAAGGCATGTACAATAGAATGAGAACAGTCTACGAATATGGATTGAATAAAGGGTTCAGAAGGTTACAGACTACGACAAAAGATACTAGGAAAAGGCTGGAGAATACAATAACTGAAACATTGCGATATGATAATCACGACAAGGACAACGGACCAAGATATGTAAATAATTCTTAGTAGTTTCAATTTTGAATTGGTAGATTCTAAGAAATTATAAAAAATGACATGAAGACATTAGAAGAGATTTTACTTGAATCCCCCGAAAACAAACTCACCTTTATTGTTGTACACATCCAAGTAATTAGGTGCAGAAAATATTGTTATTAATGATGGAAATCCAGTCTGATGACTTTTCCTATACATCCGGTACCTGAAAAATGACAATTGTAAGAAAAAGGAAAGCCATTACAGGAGTTATCAGTTTGATATTCAAAATTACTCATTGTTTTATTAGTTTGCATTGGTTTCAACAGAAAATGAAAAAAGTATAAAACTGACTATTCAAAACTTTCTTTTTAGCTATTAACATTTAAGATGGTATGCTTTATTTAATGGCACATCAACTCTTATGAGTTATAAGATGGCAAATTTGATTCATTTGTAAATGTTTGATTATAATCATAAATATCTATATTTTCAATGTTCTGCTGCAATTAAAAACTTGCTCTTTTTTTGTAATAATTTGTTTGCACATAGTTATATGGTATCAAGTATTCCTATCTAATAATTATTTTCAAACAGATCTATTTCCCCTATAGATGGGACCCTAACAGGTACTACCACTTTGTGTCAGAGTGAATCTGGGAGTAATAACAATAGCACCACATTCCCCAGAGCTCCAAAACTCAAGCCTCACCGTTGGATGCAGTTTCATGTTGTACCCAGGATGACTTTTGGTGGGGTTCTTACCCCTCAGCAAAAAATGCAGTAAACTGAATTTATTTCCAAATTTGACCAGTTTCTTAAAAAAAAGAATGATATAGCTTATAGCCAATTGATTTTCTTAGTTTCAGTGGTAAATAAAAATGTTTGGTTGGTTGATTAGCAAAGTTCCATCCTCTTTCCCAAACTAACAAGTTTTCAGCTGTCTTTATCAAATAGGTTCTACCCACCTTTATCTGTCAGAGTTGAAAACTTGCCTTCACTTGTAAGAATTTTGGTGCTTACTGAGCATTATTATTCCACACATTTTACATACACATCTTATAGCTACAATTCCTATATCTTTGTTCATAGCAATCAAGTCTAGTATAGAACAAAGTGGTTAGAAAAGAGGGGTGAAACCTAAAAGTATAGAGAGGGAGAAAAAGAAACTTATGGAATCAAATCAATTATAACACTAATCTACAATATGAAAAAAAAAAAAAAAAGAAAGATTATTATTGTTACTAGTAAGTAAGTAAAGTTAGCGACCATAGTCGAGGGTGACCCGAAGGCTCCCTTTTCGATAGCTACTACACCAAGGTGTAGGGGAGGGCGCTACTCCATTCCCAGGATTGCTCCACTTTACCCTTGAACCGTACCTTATAATGCTGAGTGTTAAGCAAGGTGGTATCAAGTTCCATTTTTAAAGTCTTTGGTATGACTCGACCTGGGATTGAACCCAGGTCTCCCGGGCCATTGGCGAACACTCTAACCGCTGGGCCAATGTTACTAGTCCTGTGCTTATATACAAGTTCAAAACAATTGGCATATAAGATTGGTATCTGATTATGAAACCTTTACAGTGTGTTTTTTCACCAAACTTCAAAATTCCCTTATCTACCAACAAAAAGCAAGAGATCTAATCCAATAGGTGTCATTGCGAGATCTACAAAAAATGTTATGTTTCACTTTAGATCTTGCCAATGTCCCATAAGCTTTTTACATACAAATATTTGTACCAGTCTATATTTGGAAGCCACTCGACTCAATTTTCCTCTAAAAAAAAAAACAAAAAAAAAAAAAAAAAAAAAACAACAACAAAAAAACACCCCCCCTAAAAAAAACCCCAACTTACCCAGCATCCTGGGCTTCATGTGCTCTGATAATAGACAATAAATTATTCTGTTGCAAGAAATCACAACATGCTGCATAGCTGAGGAAAAAAGAAAAATGAAATGAGGGATAAATAGAACAGCAGATTATTTCCAAACAATGAATTTCTTAAAGACAAAATAAATATTTTACAGAAAGAAATTTGAGTTTTAATAAAAAGCTATTAAGTCACACTAATCAGGGAATATATTTTGCTATTATTATCCTAACTATATTCAAGAGGACATGTTAATCAGAAGCTTTAGAAAACATTCTATCTAGGGGATACAAAACAAGAAAATGAGATTTAAGAATATATATATATTTTTAAAATGAAGTTGAATACTACGAAATCGTAAGTTCAATGTTAATCCAGAGTAAATTTCATCTTAATTTCTTATGATTGTTGCATGAAGAGAGTGAAATTTTCTTGGTATCTAAATTATATTTATCAGAAAATGATTAAAGAGGTGTGTATGTGTGTAGTGGGGTGTTTATTTACACACATTTCTACTTATGTAAATATTTAATAAGTTTATCAGTTTCACATTTAATTTAAATAAGCTATAGAGATTATATACATATTATAATTTGCTCTCAGTTACCTCTTGTAACTGTAAAATTTTTACTTATTTTAAGAGACTATGAATATTTTCTTATTAAACAAAGCCCCCACCTCTAAAAAGAGTCCGATTATCTCAAAACTAAATACAAAATATGGAGCATTTAAGGAAGCACACTTAACACAATGGTTATCATCACAGGAAATGAAATCAGCTCCCCAAATACAAATCCTGGATGAAGTTATTTGCATTTTATGTTGCCCACACAATCCCATGAGAAAAGGCATAAATCCACATCCATCCCCAGCTAGATAAATAGGATAAATTGCGTTTTTAAGGCTTGGTTAGGCAATCAGTCTAGAAGGGGGAAAACTGAATTCAAACCAACTTTTAGTCTGCTTAAAAATGGATCTGGTGTTACAAGGTGCTTGTTGCTAAGGAGTTGGGCAAATACATACAAAATATGAAGCATTTAAAATTTAATCCCTTATCTATTGATTGTGCAGGTTTCATCACTACATGAAGACCGAAAACCATATTCTGCATACCAGAACATTAGAAATCGTATAATACTTTAAATTATGATACAATTGTAGTTTCATTGTAACAGGTCCAGCAAACTTCTTTGTGACAAAAATGCATGAAGGGGAGTATATTTGGGATCATGAAGAGGTTAGAGGAATCTTAAAAAAAAAAAAAAAAAAAAAAGAAAGAAAGAAAGAAAAGATAATGAAGGAGAAGAACTATTTAACTGCTTAGATTTCAATACATTACAATTTAAAAGACTAGAAAAAACCCCCAAAAAACAAACAAACAAAAAGGAACTTGTTAGATCAGATCAGCAAAATCTCTCATCCTCTGTCAAACAAACAAAAAAAAACAAACAAAATGCAACAATGTTCATTAGTCCTGAATGACCACAGTTATGACATCAGAGTAAAAAAAAAAAAATCAGATTTTTAGCCAAGTCATTCATTTCTTTTGCTTGCCACAGTAGTTAGCAACTAGCTTAGCTACTGGCAAAAACAGTGGGCTCATTTATATATGGATAGAACCAAGACCAGAGAGTAATATATGTACACATGAAATTTCTACATTTATTATAAAAACTAAGTTATACAAAAGAAAGTATTTATATCAAAGATTATAAAATGTAATAAAAGACAAAAACAAGAAAATCCAGACATAAATATATTCTTTGTAATATATTTAAATAGATTTCCACAAGTATAGACAGTATACTATGTTCATACACGATGTGGCAAGAAGCAACATTTTGATCCTAGAGAGATTGCTCAGATACTACACTTCTAGCATAAGTTAAAAAAGGCATTGTTCATCATATACTATTAAACAGAGCAAACTGGGCTGTTGAGCCTTGGTTGAGTAAAGTTTTGAGGAGAAAGAAAAACAGAATTCAAATCCCTGACATTTTATAACTTTTCAGTTTATGTGATTTTATAGATTAAAAGATATTCAATTTGAAAGTGGGAGAAGTGAAATAAAATCAGTTAAAAGATTATCCCTTTTGCAGGCAGAGCAACATTTTTGTTGCCAATGTTACTCAGGTAGAAGGACATTTTTGTTGTCAGCTCAATGTAAGGAAATTTTTACAAATGGCTGTTTGTTGACCAATTCAATGTTAATGGATAGAAAATCTCTGTCAAAATTAATAGAATTATCAGCCAGTGAAAGGGTTAATGATGATCATGTTATTTAAGATGGAATCTCCTGTTGGTAATCTTTGATTGTGTCCATGAAATTTGATCTAAGAATAACTAGTCTTGGGGGCAGCTCATTAGCAAGGAATGAAAAGGAAAAAGAAATTATTTTAGGAGATAGCAAGCAATAACTGTATCTCATTTCAGCTACAGGGGATTTTCCTAGAGCAAAAACATTGTAATTTGTAACCAGATAAGTGACAGTTCTTTGCAAAATTAATGATTTCATTTGATTAAGAAAATGATCAATAATTTACTACATTTTGAAAGATTGAATTTAAAGAAAAACGTACCTTTATATGTTCATATAGTTC
>CAUZXS010005036.1:15000-51575 GCA_963585895.1 Sepioteuthis lessoniana | reverse complement strand
ACATTAGAGATTGTTGGCCGTTCTTAGACACAATGACCAGAATAGAGAAAAGAGACATTCTTTTTTTTATCTTCTTTCATATTCTGATTGTACTTTTCTCATCAAACTGACAAAGATCAAAAATATAAGAAAAACTGAATTAAATCAAATAAGATAAAACAATTTTCTTGCATTAAATGAGGAAAAATATTTTTGTTGGAAAATTTTTTTCTCAAATTCCGTTTAGATGGATTCACTTAAAGACCGCCATCGAAGGCCAGTAAGTTCGGTTTCGAGTCACATCCTATTTTTAGGATTTACAATTAATTGTAAATAGATAAGAATCACTTTATAATAAACATTCCATTGTTATCTCCCTTGAAAAATTTGCTGATTGGCGCGAACGCAGATTTTACATAATTTATCCTTTAAATTGTATTGAAAATTAATTCCCTTAGAGCAATTTCTCGCAATTGCGTTTATAGAAAATCTCGCTACGATGTGCTTTTGCTGCAGAATTACGTTGACCAACAAACATAAAAATCTGATCATATTGGTGTAATGAGTTGTGTTCGCCAATAGTCCGGGAGATCAGGGTTCAATCCCAGGTCGAGTCATACCAAAGACTCAAAAAATGGTACTCGATGCCGCCTTGCTTAACACTCAGAATTATAAGGTAAGGATCAAGGATAAAGTGAAGCAATCCAGGGAATGAAGTAGCGCCCTTCCCTATTGAAAAGGGAGCCTTCAGGTCACCCTCGATTAAGGTTGCCAACTTTACTTATCATTCTCTTGATAAAAAAAACATTTATTACAATCTTAAATGAACTTAAGAAAGACTTTTTCCGTGATGAAAAGAGATTAGACTATAACTTAAAACTTCCTTTTGCACTGATGACAACGAAAGCGTTCTAATATTTTGTCCCAGACGAATTGACGACTCAAGTTTTGGATCAATGAACAAAAGCAAAAGACGCGATAAGACATAAGAAAGAACAGTAATTCATGTTTCACCTCCCAGGAAACATCGATCTTCTTCTCAAAGAGACTCTGAAATCGAGCAGCGTTGAATCGGCTCATTAAATGAATATATAGTCATTTAAGTAAAGAATTACTGTTACTGTGAGCAAAAAAAACTTTGCCCGTTCCTAGAATACAATAAAAAGAATAAAGCAAAGGGTTACAGTTTCTAATTCAAATAAAAGACGGTAGCAATGGTTTTTGTTTGTTTTTTATTCATTTTTTTTTTCTTACCAATTTGAGGATAACTAGGATGAGCGATAGAAACGATACCAGAAGGAATTTTGCCGAGGTGTAACAGAAAATTTTTGTTGTGTTTATATTTAATCTTATTTCTCACTCCCACTCCTATTCCCGACTTCCTTTTAGTCTTTCTTGCATTTACCATCTTCAGTTGTTCTTTTTATTGTTGTTACTGTTTTGCATCGGTGTGTGTGTGTGTTTACTGGGGGGGTTGTTTTTTGTTTTGCTGTCTCCTTTGGACAACAGAAGAGATTTTCGAAAAGAAACAAAACATTCTTAGAAACAGAACCGAATTTTCTGAGCGGAAAAAAATCGGAGGAAGGAAAGAGATCGGAAACTGGAGGTTTGTGCTTTGCTTGAAAAGAAAACGATAAAAAAAATCGGAAAAAGAAACAAAACGAGATAGAAAAAAATAATGCCGGGAAAAATAAATGCAATAAATGAAATTAGAACAAAATAAACAAATAGATAGAAAAAAAGGCTGTGGTTTCTACTTCTGATAAATTATAGTTTCCGAGGGTTGGGAACGCTTAGGGCTGGCAATCGATATTCGATAACGGTGACTATCACCTGCGAAATGTTTTCAGTTATTTTAAAAGTGGATCTGCACGAAGAGAATTATTTCCAAAAAGGTTAATCTACGAAGCTATGCGAGGTTAGAAAAACCTTGTAACAAGTTAGATAACATTGTTTCAAGTTTGCAGCTCTTTTTGTGTCGATTTATTATGCACACACATACACATACAAACACACAGAGTTGGTTTCGTCCTACGCCTTATCCTTCTTCAACTATTTACTAGTTTTAGTATTCTACATCGTAATATCAAAAAATATTCATGAAAAATGGAAGTTCTTTTCAATTCCCTTTCTCCTCCTCCCCCTCCTTTCTTCCGCCCCTGCGCCGTGTAGTAAATTCTTGTATTGTCCATTTCCCCTAAATAAATTTTCAATAGATGATTGTCTCTTCCATTCCTACATCATACGTGAAACTTACTGTAATGAAACGATTTTAAGAAAGTAAGATTTTAATTTAGTTATATGGTGTGAATCAGTAATTCCTTAGTCTGACAAGTATTACCGGAAATTTTCAATGTATAACGTCCTTAGGAAAGACATAAATCCCCCTGTTACCCCTGGCTCTTCTTGAACAATAGGTAAATAGTAAGGTAGACTGATTTCTTTAGCTCTGGTAAGGTAACCAGTCAAGGAGAAGGAAAACAGAATACTAAATGTACTCCACTTAGAAATCGACCTTGCACTGCATCCTGCTCATGGTAAAGGGATTAGGTAAATATACTCACTTCATCTGCCATTTATATTTTATTGTACAGGGTACATAGAAATGAACTGATTATTCCCCAAGTCTAGCACTCTGACCCAGTAATATTCACACGTGATGGATTTCATGATTTGTAGTCACCAGTTGAGAACATCAACGTAGATCCTTATTTTATAATTTATCCTAATCGAGGGGGGGGGCTTGAATAAGCTTTTCATTTTTTTCAATTTATTAATGAAAAAAATACCTAAATCACAAACCAAAATACTCCTAAAATTGATCTTCATAGATTCATCATTCTTACTTAATCTATCATTGTACAATAATAATCTTTTCAACCATAGCAAGTCAATTTTTCTAAAATATTCTCAAAGTTGTTCAAATGATTGATTGATTTTGACAGCATGTCAACCAATCCGGGATTATTTAATGCCTTGAGGTTTGGGAATTGCGTTCATTGAATGCTCATATTTTCCTTTTTGTGTAGTTGTTCATTAACGTTTTTTGTTGGGTTTTTTTGGAGGGGGAATGTATACGGTCTTATCGAATATTAACGAGTTATAAACAGATCTATTTGACCCATGACAAGTGCTAGCTCACCGGATCAGAGCGGATTTCGGAATAATACCAATGAAAGGGTACACTAGACTCACCAAATCTCCAGAACTGGAGCCTCACCATCAAATGCAGTTTAGTGTAATACTCAAGACACTCCTTCCAAGGGAATACAGTCAACGTATTCTAAGCCCCACATTTAATTATCAAACTAAGTGTTGAACTTAGTAGCAATTTCTACTGGCTTCTCGGTTGATAGCAATAAAACCTGGATTACAAATAAGTGTTTTGCGCCAGTCTTTTGTGCGGATAGGGCTGACCAGCCTAGAAAATCAACATTTCAAATCCCGGAACACTGACATCCGAGAGAAATACCTATCTCAACTACAATGCAGGTAACTGCTGAGCTTAATATAGCACAGTTTCATCAAAGCAAAATACCGATTGAGGATCGAACCCTTTAGGAATGATTTCCGACAATAACGTGCTAATCATTTCTGTAAAACAGACATGCCAATTCTTTTATATATGCATAAATCTGATATTTGATATACGTATTTACTAACCCCCTACAAATGAGCAGGATGTGGTACAAGGCCAACTTTTAAGCGAAGTTTAACAGGCTTGAGTGTAGGGTCTTCCTTTTGACTAGCCTCGTCCAGGATCTGAACGTGGATCAGCCTCTCCATTTCCGATGATGGTTACCATTACACCACGAGAACCTTTGATATATGATATTAATTCCATATATTTGGTGGGGAGGAAGAACTTATTTGGATGGGACTGAGGAACAATATACAAACGGATAATAAATTGCAACATTTTGAATGAAAGACGATGACAATATAACCCCGACCACATTGGTAGAACCTATAATCTACCGACTGCATCCTCCCTGCAGACTGTGATCACTCAAAAAGAATGTTCTTGGTGTGACACTAAACTGCATCAAGTGGTGGGGCTCCGGTTTTGGACCCTAAAGAAGTGTCGATTCACCTCTTCATTGTACCTATAAAGGTTCCTTTTATGGATCAAACAGATGTTTGCGATTATGAAGAGTCAACATGTTTAAGATAATTGTAAAGATCCATTTTTGTACGAGGAGTCTCCGTAACGTAATGGCTAAAGTGCTCGAGTGCAGCTTCCAACTAAGCGAGTTCGAACTCCAGTCGTGCTACTTCGTTCACTTTTGGGTAAATACTCTTGGGAAATGTATGAACCCCCTAACCCCCTCAGCACTGAGTTAAATAGTATCACTGCTGTTCTTCTACGAGTATGGCTTTGACATTAAATAACCCACGAAGGTTGAGATGTCATTAAACAAATAAATCAAAGCACTTCTGTACGGTGTATAATTGGAGACCATAATTGTTAAACTGGCCTCGGCATAAAATAATCCAACAAGGGTTGACATGCCATAAAACCAAGCAATCAGTATGTTCATTTTGTCTGTATAATGGGAACCTATAAACGTATTTATCCGTTCATGTGATTATTTACTCTCATCAAACTATATTACCTCTATGTTTATAGTAAAACCACAAATTTAAACTGTTTAGATTTTTTTTCCCATTTAGAAGCCAAAGAATCGAATGTTTGTCTTTGTTCTTAATCTCAGTTTTTTTATTTGTCCTGAGTATGACACGGCATTTAATGGTGAGGTTCCAGTTCTGAAGCTTTGAGAAGTGTCGAGTACCCTTCATTGATATTAGTCTCCGGTCCACTTTGACCCGGAATGGTAATACCTGTTAGAGCCCCATCTGTGGGTCAAGTAGATCTATTTGCAAATGATTTTCATTGGATAGGATTACTTGGTATCATATAACTATATTCAAACAAATGATTATAGAAAAATAAAAAATTGCCTTTTTTTATTCCAATGGAATATTGAAAATAGTTATGATAGTTATTAAACATTCGGAAATTAATCAAATGTTAGCATTAAGTAACCTATAAGGAGTTGTTGTGCCATTAAACAAACCAAACCAAATCAATCAGTCTTATCATGTTTGTTTCTCTATTCAATTTTTAATTAAATTGAAATAAGATAAAATTTTGATTAGAGAACATCGCTGAAAAAATACACAAGGGAGTCCCCGTGGTGTAGTGGCTAACCTGTTGGACTGTAACAATATAGTAAGCAAGTTCGAAATCCAGTAACACTATTACATTCATTTTCGGGCTAATTCCCTTTGGAGAGGGTATTAACTCCCTTATCTCCTCAGCTATGAGTTAAATAATATCACTGTGGTTGTTCTCCAAGGATGGCTTTGGCATCAAATAACCCAGGAAGGTTGATATGCCATTAAAACAAACTAAAATGTGAAGTTTCACATTTATAATTTCTAAAAATTGAACAAGTAATGAACAAAATGTCTTTGCTCTCAGAGACATTCAAACTAATTAGAATTAAAAAACCAATTAAAACTAATAATGTCATTTTTTTTTTAATTTTATCATTTGCTCTGTTTTTTATTTGTTTATTTCTTTGACTTTTTTTTTCTAATTTTTGGTAATTTCTTATTCAGAGAAATATAAATCAGTAATTCAAATAATATATACAAGCCGTTAGATGACTTACAAGGTGTAATTATTAGTGAGCTAATTTAACAGACCATTATTCGTAAGTTCGATTCTCATTAAGTGTCTAATACTTCTGGACTTGTGCCAAACTAAGCGACTCTTAATAAATGCCGATTTATGATACTTATTTATATGATATCATCAATTTACTTTGGTTTCTTTGTTTTTAATGGCATATCAACCTTCAATGGTTATTAACTGCCAAAGCCGTTCTTGTAGAAGAACAGTAGTGATACTATCTAACCCACGCTTTACTGCTGATTAGTGATTAAGACGATTGTTACTGAAAGAATAGAGATCATATTAATAATGTAAATGCATTGGTAATGATTTTACAAAAGAAAAAATTGCTAATAATTTTAATACATAGAATACTTTGAAGATCAGAAAAAGTCATCGATATTTGTTCATAAGACAAGTATTATTCATAAAATTAGCGGAAAAGATGTGACACGAGGTAATTTTTTAAGCGGAGTAAAGCTGATTTAAATTCAGTTTTTCTTCCGCCCAAACTGTTACCTAACAATAAAGAACCCAAACTGACCAACTATTTACCCATAACTGGGAAGAGGGAGAAGAGATAGATCCACGCCTTTCCCAACAGAGTTTGTACGAAGTGAAACTAAAATAGCTTTGTACAGGAATTGAACTCGGCTCGACGATAACCGTTAAACTAAGCGCGCCTCCATACCAAATTTGTGTATATATATATTTTGAGAAACAAACTAAAATCAAAGTGAGAAGCAATTTTCAGTTTAAATTAGTTGCTTAAATATTCATAGGATAACACTAAATTTCTTAGTTGTCGACGGACTTTACAAAGGAATTTATTCTTTCCTATATTCCAGTAGATTGTGCCCTATAATTTGTGCCAGAAGAACCCATTTTGTCAGAATATTAGTTTGATGTATTCATAATTGCATGCATCTAAGTTTTACATTATCACCTGATAGAGACCCATATTGCATGCATCTAAGTTTTACATTATCACCTGATAGAGACCCATATTGCATGCATCTAAGTTTTACATTATCACCTGATAGAGACCCATATTGCATGCATCTAAGTTTTACATTATCACCTGATAGAGACCCATATTGCTGAATGCAATGTGAATAAGCAGTTTTTGCAGTATATGTAAATCGGATAACATAAATTATTCTATATCCATTTAAAAAAGAAAAAATATATATATTTTGCTATCGGCAAACTTAGGTAAAAATAACAAAATAAAAACAGAGTTTCATCCAGTGATTTTTGCCAACTAAAGGCATCTTGACACGCCACGAAGATTTTACGAACACAGTGCGTTGGAACTGGAGAGCCTTGCGGGTTTTTGGAGGAACGATTTTTACATCTAGAGTTTATTCACCTTAATTACGAGAGCATTTATTTCACCGCTAAAACAATCAGATACAACTAGAAGGAATGTAGAGTGCAGAAAAATCCGAGTTGAATCTCTCCTCATGAAAAAATACGGAGAAAAACGTGCGATTATTTCCCTCTACGTTTCTTTTTTTTTTCTTTTTTTTTTTATCCCCACTAGTCTGCCAAGGGGCGTCATGAATGACATTGCTAATAAGGAGGAATTACCTATACATCTCCTCTACGCACAAGAACATAATCAGATCGAGTCATGTCAGATGAGGGTTCTACTTTGAAGAATTACAAGCATTGCTTGTTTTAAAAAAAAAATCGTACAGAAAAAGAAATACATAATAAATAAATGGAGGCAAAAAAGGCACATGATTCTGTATAGAATTTCTTAAGGCAGAAAGAAGAGACTGGTAATTGCGGAATAAAAAAAGTTGCAGAATTGAGAAAAATAAGTATATATAAAAAAAAGAAAACACTGAAAACATAAATGGGTCTAAATTACACACACACACACACACATATATATATATATATATATATATATATATATATATATATATATATATTTATATTGTGTGTGTGTGTGTAAAATTATTTACCAGCCACGATTAAAATTGTTTTGTAAAAAGTCTCTAAAAACCGGTTAACATAAGCTCTAGCGTAACTGTCAGTTTCACGAAAGGATTTTCAATCGTTAAACGCTTGTGTAAATGTTATTTCCCGAATTCAATTCTTATATATATATATAACGCGTGTGGCATGATGATTATCGTTGATAAAACGAATTTAAATCTCGGACGAGGCTGTTTGCATTTCACTTTACACCTATACCTTTGAAGCGGTCGAGAAGAAAAAACCCTAAATTCAAAATCCGAGTTGTGTTATTCGGAGGATCTGGCGCACCACACTCGTAGGTAATGTGCATTAACATCAGCCACCGAGCATAACATTCTTTCTTTCTTTTTATGCATTTCTAATAAAAAATAAACTCAAAGGATTCATGTGTGTATGTATGTGTGTGTGTGTGAGAGAGAGAGACAGACAGACAGACAGAGATAGAAAATGAGAGACAGATGGAAAGAACACGCTCATACCCATTAAATGCTACCGAAACGTTCTCAGCTAAACAAAGAGCGGGATGAAATTTTTTGTGAGGGTTAAAGAAACTTGCGCAACGTTGAACTGTGGAGTAACCAGTACATTTTAGAAACGAGGTCATTCCCTCCTAAACAAACAACAAAGTTAATCTGGACTCCACTTTGATCACTAACAATTGGAATACGTAAGATGCCTCGAAAAAATATACCTTAGGTTTAGCACAAAGTTACAAGGAGGGCACTTAGTGAGAATCAAACTCGCTGCTCACTCGTAGCAAAGGTTTTGGGAAAAAGTATGAATCCATATGTTCTCCCTCAAGCTCTGGGCAAATAGTAAGGAAGACCGGGTTAGTTAGCTTTGGTAAGTAAACTAGTCAAGGAAAAGGAAACTTTGAACTCAAATCAGTTGCACTCTGCTTAAAATCATTTATTACATCCTGCTCATGGAGGAGTGGTTGGGTAAATGCTCACTCAATATCAATTGATCTGAGAGATTAGCTCACTAACCATTACATCACAAAGAAGCGCTCTAGTCATTTACTAAGTTTGGCGCAAGGTCAGAAGTATAAAGCACACGTCAAAGGCTACTATTGCTCTCTCTCTCTCAACATTTAGTTAGAATGTCACCAAGAAGCAAAAGCGCTACTTTTTATGCCATTAAGGATTTTTCTAAATTTAAAAATTTAATTCAAATACATTGAATTTTGGGGACACAAAATTGAATTGTGATTAATTTGAGGGAATTCGCTTTCTTGGAGAATATCTAATTATACCACAAAAATCATTTATTTTGATGCTATGAGGAAAAGAATACTAATAATATTCACTGTGGTTTTATTTTACTTATTCTTATTTGTCGTAAATATTATCCTTTTAATTATTATTGTTATTGTTAGTACTTTTACTACTACTGTCATGGACGTTCTTATGAATAAAAATACGAGAAAGAAAATGTCAATATTAACAGTTACAGAGCTGTTTTAATATTGACATTTTCTGTTAATGCAACGATTTTTGCTGATGATGATAAAGAACAAAAAATAGTAATGCCGATATGAAAGTTGTCTTGGAAAGTGCCTCGTAGTGACAAGCTAAAATGGCGCCCGTCTATTGTTGTAATACCCTCCAACTTTTCCGATGATGGAAACTTGGCATGACTTGACATACACGGCAACTAGATAGATGCCATGTTCTTGAAGAAAACATTCGTTGATGTCCTCCTGTGTCGGCGCCTGACCACTGGTCAAAATGGATGATTACCCTGATGGCGTGGAAGGACATCTTGAGATAGGTGAAACACCGCACTGACATGCCGACCTCGTTTTGGCGATAGAAAACGAGCACGTTGGGGGACAGACATGACAACATGGCGCTTTGGCCAGTCGGTTGGCTGTCGCCAGTCAGACAAACATACCTCCTCTTACTAGTCAATAAATGGACGAGGCAGACTGACAGATGGTTAGGTGGGTGTGCAGTTTTTGTGGGTAAGAGAGTGGATGGCTTGTTAGTTGGCACACACGGCCAACTGACCAGCAGTAAGAGATGGGTAACTAGAAAGGTGGATTTAGCAGGGAGAAAGAAAAGTTGTGGGTGGGGGGATAGTAGTGAGAATAGGAAAATTGTTTAGTACGATGTGTCGAGGTTGGAACAGCTAGCATTGCCTTGCCGTTGATAGTTGTGAGAACAAACTTGGGGACAACTGGACAGTGCTGTGGATAGACGAACAGACAGACGAGTGAGTAGGGGTGGACAGACGGTTGAGCCTAGACTGTCCGACTGACCGATAAACAGACTGACAGAAGAGAGAGGGGTCGGTAACCGGACCGTGCGTGCCGGCCTACGAATCAATTGTGACCAAAAAGACCGGACGAGACAGATAAATGGACCGCCAAGCCAACAAAAAGAGTTTAGGTAGGGGGAAGAGAAGTCGATGAGGAATTCCAAAGAATGAATTATAATTACTATACGGGCTGGTAGTAGTAGCCGAGACGACGATAGTAAAAAGCCAGACTGATGCAATAACGGGTGCGGTGGGGTTGGGGATTGCAGGCATGTCGAGCGAAAATACAACCGATCAACTGTTCTATTTAGTAGCGTTCCAAATCAAGTGAAGCATTCAGAACGTTATGGTGGACCTAAAAGTACGCAGCCTATATTGTTCTCATTATTACAAGCATTATCTGTCAGTCAATGCAACTAATTCCACTATTACGACTAAGGAACTGGCAAAGTCTTAACAATTACACTGATGATTTGAAAGAGGTGCATGTCATGATCTCGTATAAGTGCTAAGTCCACTCGCCTTTTTACAAACAACCGTGTAATGACCACCTGGTCTTTTATCAATAGGTCTATTTTAATGGACAGGAATCACATTTCTATTCCATAATAATTCACGAGCTCCCACAATTATTCAACCTACCTCTAAAAAAAAATGAATAAATAAATAAGAGACAGTGAAACAGAAACTATAATGTGAGCAATTAACAACCTATATCAGTAATTAACAATAAGAATGCATTTATAGTCGAGGCCTTAAAGTAGAAACATCTGGGTCTCCATTTTCTAAGTCGAATGGGTTCATAGACAACAAGGTAAATACCTGGGGGTTGCATCTTCTCGTTAAATGTGTGGGTAGGAACTGTCCTACCCTTTCGTGATACTGGTCGCAGGGACTGGGCTATTTTTGCCTTGCCGGTTCGTGTTCTCCGATGTTAAACTAACCATAAGAATAAACTTAGATTCGAGACCTTAAAACAGAAACATCTGGGGTTCCATCCCATAAGTTGAGTGGGTTCATGCTTGAAGGACAACAAGGCAATTACCCTGGGGTAGTACCTTCCCATTGTATTAAATGTTAGGGTCAGAGTGAACGGTTAATCTTTTCCTTATCAACGCGTGGGATCCCATGTTAAATCAACCATGAGGGGGTAATTAAATATTAACAACGACGAAGAGTTTGAAAATAAAACCAAGGAATCTTCGGATAGTACACAACTCATAAAATTGATCATATCCTACATAGGTAGAGATTCTGTATAATTGGTTGATTGGTTGATTTTAATGGGATTCCAATTCGTCTAGGGTTATTTAATGCCTCGAGATAAGGGAATTGCATTCAATGTATATTCATATATACATTTTGGGGTAGTTTTTAATAGTTTTTTATCATTTTTTTTTTTTCTGTTTTCTTACGGTCCAATTAAATACGAATTAGTTTTAAACAGATTTGTAGGTTTTATAGGTACAAAAATATACTGACTTGATTAATCATAGTTCAAAAGAATACCTTGAACCTGGATGCTTGCATTAATTCAATATCTATGCCTTTAGGATTTTGGATAGAATCATGTTGGAACTGAGTCTCTAAATCGTTTTTAAGAACAAAGACCGAAATGCCAAGGAAGAATTTATTAAACTATATGCAGTGCACATGGGATGTTTTATTTAGTTGTGTGTGTGTATATTTTGGTAGGGGTAAACTCAAACATAATTATGAAGAGATAACATGTTTTATGGGTTTACCAATTTAGTTATATAAGCATTATATGCAAAAAGAATTCTCTCTAAGGAAGTTGTAATTGTAGAAGAGTATATATATTTTTAGTTATACTCTACAAGGTAATTAATAATAGTATTAATTCTCTCAAGGAAATAAGTAATGACGCGTAGGAGTCAAATATAGGCTTTGATGTATTTAGGGAAAATAAGAACAAGTTCATTCTCAGAGGACAATCTCAACAGGTAGCACCTGTAACCATTCTTTGAAAGTAATGTTTATTGTCTGACGCCAGAGGTGCCTCCTTGAGAGAGAATACCGATGAGATGGGCAATTTTTGCATCTTACCACCCTGGAGGCACGCTTCCAGTGGGTGCCAGTGTTAAACTGATCTTAAGTCTCAACCGACCATCGTGGGGTGGTAGATGAAACATCTGGTCAGTAGTAACCAGTTTAAAAGAGTAACTGGTGGAGATAGTGGTAAGTTTTGTCGGTGAGGTTGTCGTCCTTAAATTCATTTTTCGAAGGGGAAATAGTTTATAAATTCTTTGTTTATTAACACGTTTTTCAGGGGTACGCAGATTAGTTTGATTTCTTCAATTAATGGTTTTTCAACTTTCGTAGGTTATTTAATGCCAAAGCAATCCTTGTAGAAGAACAGCAGAGATACTATTTAACCTATAGTGGGGGGAAAAGGGTGTTCATTCTCTTCCCGGAGGTGTTTATCCAAATGTGGACATAATTGCGAGACTCGCTTACTTTGAGGTAACAATCTAGCACTTTAGTATTTCAACCTTCGTAGGTTATTTAGTGCCAAAGCAATCCTTCTAGAAGAACAGCAGCTATACTATTAACCTATAACTGAAGGGATAAAAGGCTTCATACTCTTCCAAAGAGTATGTGTCCGAAAGTGGACGTATTAGCCCAAATGGAACTTGCTTACTTCGAGTCTGCAGTCCAGCACTTTATCCATTAGGCCACGGGGAGGCCCCGAAATATTTTGAATAAAGAAGATAGGTGAAAGATAACATAAGGTTTATAAAAAATATGTTAATGCATAATTACATTGGCATAATGATTAGAGTGTTCGCCAATGGCTCGAAAGACCTGAGTTCAATCCCAGGTCGAGTCATACCAAAGACTAAAAAAAATGGTACTTGAAACTACCTTGCTTAACACTCAGCATTATAAGGTAAGGGTAAAGTAGAGCAATCCAGGGAATGGAGTAGCACCCTCCCCTACACATTGGTGTAGTAGCTATCGAAAAGGGAGCCTTCGGGTCACCCTCGAACACGGTCGCCAACAACAACATGTAACAAATGAAAATCGGAAAAATACTAAATTTTATGTAGTTTTGATTAAAAACATTATTATGTAAGTGGCTGTGTGCTTCTCTCGTACGCTGTAGCTTTGCTCAAGGTAACAGTAATATAAACGCGAGTGCGCCTGTGTGCTTTCGCTTGTTCTAATGGATGAAATAAACCATGTGTCTTCACTCCTTATAATGAGAGAGAGAAGGGAGAGAGAGAGAGAGAGTCTCAATCGGCATACGCGACATATATCCAGATCGAACAGTACACTTCTGGTTCCCAGCAAACCAACAAGCTGATTTGGGTCGCTTTTTAAAAACTTGTATGAGATTATTACAGTGGTTAAACGTCTTCAAATTGGTGAAATAATACCTCTGTATTTTGTCGGCAATGTAAATTTCACTGTGTATCAAACAGTGTTTTTTTGGGAGGTGAGAGGGTTCTTTTTGGTGATGGTGTATACGAACCAGTTAAGTGAGCAAAAATGCAGAAATTTAACTTTTCACTACAATGACATATAAGGGTGGGACAAGAGTGAAAAGGCAACCAATTACTTTTGCCTCACTCTATGTTATTAACAAGACTTTTGACAGTTTGGGAGGTCTCGTGGCCCTAAGGCAGACTTTTCCAATCTTTCTTGCATTAACGATATATCTTTGAAAACAAATCCTTTTGCAAGGGATTGCTTAAGTTTTGTTAGCCAATGTAAATGTATTATTCAAAATGTATATTAAAAAAATTCGATTATGAATTTAATTGATGAATTAAAGGACATATAAAGATTATCAGCGACAGAAAGTTTGCACAGCTTTGGTAGAGGGCAGTGCTAGGAATCTTGTAGCCATAAGGCTGTATTCGGCTTTGTAAGCCATCAAGTACGACTTTTCATGGCCTTGTCAACAGACCAATTATCATGGCATGCTTCTTCTTCTGAACTTTATTGCCCAATGCTTTTTCATAAAATGCAACCTTTAATAATAATTAAAAGATGAGTATAGATTTTTTTATGATTATTATTTCTTTTAAGTAGTAAATTTGGACTAAGTAGAAGTTTAAATTTTAGATTCGTATATGAGCATAAATATTTATTGTGTGTGGCCTTATTGAAGGCTAATGAATTTCAATGAGGTTTTTCAACATGAAAAGATTCCCAGACCCCTGGTCTGATCCAGCTATAGCACTACTGTTTTTCTACAATGATGGCTTAGGTATGAAATAACCCACCAAATATGATATGCCATTAAACAAAAAAATCAAACCAAACCAAACCTGGTCTCAGACATCGACTACGAAATTTTTCATTCACAGAAGTTGAAGATTACTCAATATTCTTAGTATTTTTCTTAAATATTTTTTAACTTTACGATACATTTCAATTAAAGTGTGTATCCCATCATAAAAAAACGATTCTGACTTTGACTCTAAGAAATTTTCAGTATTGTCTTTACTACTAATAAAATCAAGTACAAACACACCAAGCAATGGTTTTGTGATGACTTATAAGTTAGTATACCAAGTAGGGAGGATAATGTTTATTGTCCTCCTGTGGTCATTTTTCGTACAACAAATGTAGATACAATTCGATTTTTTTAGTTTTAATTTTTTACTAATCTGAAAAAGTCATAGGAGAATAAACTCTGGAAAAAAGATCATTATTTTGGTTTCTGGAAATTTTCAACGAAATGACTACTTTTTACAAGTAATTAGAAATGTAAACATTCGGTTTATCGAACAGAACGGACATAAAGAGCCCAGTTTATAATTACATTGTAAATTGGAGGCTCAATTGGCGTTATAGTTTTCGTCGTTAGAAATGGAATCGGTGACCTGAGTATAAATCCTGGACGTAAGTTTTTTGCGTTTCACTTCACGTTAATTCTCTTGATAAAGGCATGAATCCATCCGTTCTCTTCACCACCCCCAGCAGTGCAAAAATAATTGATCAGACTGCGTTCTTTAGCTTTGGTTAGGCAGTCAGTCTTGAAGAAGAAAATCCTGAATTCAAACCAACTTTAATCCGTTCAAAAATTAATCTTTTGTCACCCTGCCTGTCGCTGAGGAATTGGCTAAATACATACATTGTAAATCAAAACCTTTGCTAAAAGCTAAAAATATCTTGGAATTTTCAGCAACATCAACTATAGAAAATTTTATCCAAGTTCTATGAATGACACTTAGACGGACAAAAACATTTGAAGAAAACGAAGAAGAAAGAGTTCAGATAATGACATGATTGATTGATTTTAATGTCATATCAACGGTCTGGAGTTATGTGATGCCTCGAGGTTAGGCAATCGTATAAGTTATGTCTACATTGCATTGTTGTTCCTTGAGAATTTTTTTATGCGCGAGGACCTGTAATCAATTATATGATATCAAGTATTCATATCTAATACAAATAATTCTCACACAATTATATAGTTTCAGATATTCTTACCTAATACTAATAATTTATACACAATTACATAGTTTCAAGAAACTATTTCTATTTCTGAACAACCCATTTTGGAGAGTGGGGTCTAACTCCTGTGTGGTCTGTATTTCTTTTTGATTTGCAGTCCTGGCCCGATACACACTTCGGCCGGTCGTGTTCCCCGATACACAGATCACGTCGGGCGTGTCTTGGTTTTAGTGGCAGTTGGTCGAGGCGGTCTAACATGGATTCCGGAAAGCCGGCATTCATGTCACGCGCACTAAGACTGGCGCTCCTTGAGCCTCAGGGGTCCGTCCCTTCAGGCTCGAACCCTCTCAAGAGGGGCCACGTTTATCACCTGGCATCTGAGGTGCCATTTTTTTTAGGGGAACGCCAACGGGGCTCAAAGCATTTTTGGAACTGCCAAGCGTGTGTGAGCTACGGTCCTATCCCTGGTTTGCACAATAAAAAAGACCATGTGCTATACTCACGCGTTCGTGGGGCGTTCGACAAATATCGGGGAGGGGTCTAACTCCTCTGCAGTGGTTGCAGTTGGAATATTCTAAGTCCTGTTGACAAGGTGGTAATAATATATCTGGAACTTATTCAACTGCAGAGGACTAGACAAGTTGTTGAAATCAGGGTGCTTTGTATGGTGTAATGGTAAGCAAGCGAAAAAGCAAAACTTCGTGAGTGTGTTCGCGCCTCATTAGGTGCGCCATTCATACGGCCTTATGTTACATCTGAGCAAAAAAAGCGTAGTAAATTACCAAACTAGTTGTTGAAATATCTGTTTATTTGCCAACGGTTAAAGAGTTCGACCTTTGAGCTTAGGCTAAATTCTGATTTTAGAAGAATATCGAAACAATTTTTTTACCCCATTTATTCCCCTTAGGGGGCATGCTTCTTTGTAAATGCCATAATTTTCTGTTCATTTCCTGAGAAATAGGTGGCATACAAATATCTCAACCAGAATTCCCGTTAAGGATAAACTTCAGCGACAATTATACCAAATACAAACACAGTGATGACGAGCCTATGAAAAGTATGCAAACAGTGACACCCAGCAGGTTTTTTTTAGTGGTACGCAGAGGTAATTGAAAAACGTATATTTTTGCGTTATGAAAAGATCACTAAATTAAACTTTGAATTTTAAAAGCTTAACATATTAGTCTTTAAAAAGAAAGATCTAATACCAAGCACGAAGTTAAATTTTTCCCTAGCTAGTTTAACCACAAAGCAAAAAAGTTCGTGTTTAGAACCTCAAAAGAGAGAAGACACCAGACGTATAATGAACAGATCATATTTGCCATAAACAATACAATTCCTTGCCTGAACTTTGGGATTAAAATATACACGTTGTATCCCTTCGATAAAGAATTTTATGAATAAGTAGCTTGAAACCGAAGATTTTTGAAGGGTTTGAAAACTCAATAAACACTTAAAACACCCAGGATAGTTTTAGGGCAGATTCTTACAAGCACGATATGCAGACTTTTTGCTCAGCATTGACAAAAATTCATAGACGATAGTGGTTACTTCGTGGGGAAAACGTTTTGTTGCTGAAAACTTGCCCTACCCAAAAGTGTTATTGTGCTCCTCGTATTTTGTGTAGTTTCAATGGAAATAGTAGGTATTATTTTCAGAATCTCCACCTCATGAGATTCTCTCTCTTTCTTACAATAAAATCTTGAAATGACAAGACAATTAGCTTCTTTATATGTCATACATGGAAGAAAATAAGAATATCAGAGTGTTTGAATTATAGTATCAAGTAGTTGGCAGTAATAATTCTTCATCGCAACAATTCTGAAGGACAAAGGACAAATAGAGACTTCTACTCAAAATGCAGCTCCTACGACAAGAGAGAAGAGAACGCTATTGCGACGAAAGTAGTTAATAACAGTCATTACGTAATAAGGCAGGTAATTGGATGAATTAATAATGCCGTAATTAATTAAACTAAGTCCCACTCGATTATATAAGGCTGAAGGCTAACTAAAGAGACGGAGTATAATAATGAGAATGTTGAAATAACCAGCTCGGGAAAAGGATGCCATTTTAAAACACCGCTTGACCCAGAGGTGAATGAGGAAATGTGGTAGTTGATTCAAACTAGTCCGTTTAACATCGGCAGTGAGACAGATAGGAGCTAATTACAACAGCTGTTAGACAATTAGAGCAAGACAGAGAATATTGATACACCCGTATTACGTTGCCAATTATCGCCACTCTTTTCTGTTTAAATGAAGGGATGAATTTTTTAATATATGTGAATTGGTTATCGCAGAAGGGAAAATAAAGAAATAACTTCACAAAGAGATTTTCTAACAAAGATTAAACTACGATAGACACAAAAGATAAATGAAGTTTTTGTAGTCAAGCTAATGCATAACTACAACTGTTTATTTTGTTTCTTTTTTACACGAGACTTTGTCAATCATTATTTTATTCCTTAGGGGTTTTTCACATAAGTTTTAACTGGTTGATTTTCACTGAAATCTTGGTGACAGCAAGTCTCCTCTGCTTCTAAGAATCAGCAAGTCTCCTCTGCTTCTAAGAATCAGAGACGATTTTAATAGTTCTGTGATCCGGATGGTTTCAATTAATCCTCTAATCCTCAATTCATAGTCTCTTTTCCAGGTTCTTGAGGACTGTTCTAATGCCCCCATCATCATCTTAAAGTTTCACGGCTCCTTCAGTTTTCCGGAAAAATCTAGTATTTGTCTATCTTTTCGCTTTCCTTCATTTTTCTCTATTTGATGACAAGTGTTTTTTTTTTTCTTGGTTTGGTTTGGTTTCTTTGTTTAATGGCATATCAACTCTTTTCAGGTTATTTAATGCCAAAGCCATTCTCCTAGAAGAACAGTACTATTTAATGCCAAAGCCATTCTCCTAGAAGAATAGTACTATTTAACCAATGGCTGGAAGGATAAGGGGGTTCATACCTTTCCCAAAGGTTTTTGCCCGAAAGTGAACATAATAGCACGACTGGAGAACGAACTCGCGTACTACGATTCCGCAGTCCAGCGCTTTAACGATTACACCACGAGAACACCCCCTTTTTTTCTTGGTTTGGTTTCTTCGTTTAATAGCATTTCAACCTTCGTGGGTTATTTAATGCCAAAACCTTGCTTGTCGAAGGGAAGTAGTTTCGTTTTTGTATTTTTTTTTTTTTTATTAGTACAAGGTTTGGGTGGGATTGGGTCAGGTCTGGATTGGGAGACCTGTTTGTATTTTGAAGTTCCAGATAATTTCATGCGTCTCATTTTCCAGAACAGATTCTGGTTTATGCATATACCATTTATCTACATGGCCAAATTTTGATCTCTTGCACAACTATCTATTTATTTATTTTGGTTGATATATTCTTTCTTTTTAATTTTAGTTGCTTTTTATCGCAACCTAGTCAAATCGATATTTCTACCAGTGGGGCTGTAGAATACACCGACTGCACCTCTTTCCTGGATATGACACTAAACAATCTGATGGTGGGTGTTCCAGTGACGCTGTGGTTTGAGGGAATGCTGTGCACCCCTTCATTGCCATTCCTCTCAGGTTCATTCTGGCCTAGAATGGTAGCACCTGATAGGGATCTATGGGTCAAATAGAACTAAACTGCATACTTATGCAAAACTGATTTGCTTGAATTAGAACTGATTGACTAAACTGAATTGCTTGAAACAGAAATGTTTTTGACAATTAAACAGTGTACTCATGCTAAAGTGAATTGTTTGAAATAGAACTGACTGTTTTCGTAATAATGGATTCGGCGTTAAATAACCTACAAATGTTGATATGCCATAAAATCCAACCGACCACTGAAAAGAACAGTGCTTATCAAAGATTATAATAAAGGAAAAGCTTCAGTGAGATTGGAACTCAGATCCTCTTTTGTTTGGTAATCTGTTCTGACTACTTTACAACTGAGCTAAGATAGTCATTGGTATAACAGAAGCCTAACTCACACCTATAACTGATGTTCTACTATATCTCTTTTTATTGACTTTACACCTTAATGAATGTAAGTATTTTTTAGATAAAGCATCCGATTATCAATGGAATTCTTTCACTTTATAGCGAATAAGTAAATCATAGATTTGACACAAAATAATTTTCGTTTAACAGCTGAATATTTTGGCTCCTGGGAAGAAATTAAATGCAATTATTTTAACTATTTGGATATTTCACCAAATTAAACAGGAAAAAATCATGGAATCACGTAATGTCAAAGAAAAATTATAGAATCATCAACAAAAAATCACTATTATTACTTTGTTGCCCTTTGGATTTTTTTTATAATGGCCTGAATTCTTTGAGACATAGCCCTTATTATTATTACTGATGGTCTCAATTCTTTGAAGCATAGACTTTACTATTCTTCATGATGACCCCACTTATTTGAGGCCGGAATAAAAAAATAATAATCTTCAATCTGTTTCCAAAAATTGAATTGACACCTGGTCTGATGGTCATGTCAGTGAGTTGACATAACTTTTCCAGAAGAGAAGTAATAATACTCTTTGCTTTATGACAAGATACATTATCATCCTGAAAAAAAACTTTGATTACAAATTCTATTTTCTATCGAGAGAATTAGAAAAGTAGCAAAAACTTCAATGTAAATCCGTTCATTGATTGTTGCAGTAATGATAGCCATATCTCCAGATCTTTTATCTGACTTGCAACCAAACATGAATTAATACGGAAATGTTCTTATTTTTGTCAGGCAATCATCTTTATATATTTCACTTGAAAGTTACCACAGAAAAGTTCTAATATCATCGCCTTGGTCAAAGCAGATTCATGATTAATCACGGAATATCACTTTAATCCATTCATTAACATTCCACGATCGTTTCTTTTTAACATACTTTCTTCTATTTAGATGTTCTGGTTTTCTTTTTTTTCTTTGTTAATGTAACTTCAATATCATACCGTTCAGTAGCAAATAATGATTTTAGTTTCTACTCATGTTTTTTTAGTGGGGCATTATTTATTTTCAAAGTATAACACTTCGAATTTTCTTTCCTGATACTTGGATTTCTTTTGTGATCCCCCCATATGTATTCTTTTGATAATCTTCCCAATTTACTTATAGATTATCGCCCATAAATAAGGACAAACTTAACATTTTTTTAAAGGATTAATTTTATTCCAAACTGTGGATAGGATTTTAATATTCCTTGTGGAATATTCCAAACAAAAAGGATATTAATTATTATTTATTACCAAACACTAAAACTTTGTTCAGATGAATATGAAAATATGATTGTCCAAAAATAACTACACCCCTTATATATTTATGTAAATCTATTTTTTGTTACAAGGGTGTTTCAATTTTAGCTTTTGTTTCAAAGTTTCAGCTCTATAGAGTTTGGTAATAAATACTATATAATAATAGGTGTTTTATTGTATAATAAAGAAAATTTAACTTAAATTAAGAGTATTCATATCTATAGTTGATATTTTACTTGCATTAAATTTTAGATACAGCTGAAAAAGAACAATCAACATTATTTTTCGTACTTCATGTTGGATTTCTTTCTCTAAAGAGTTTTATCATCCTTTATATTGTTTTGATTAAAAACTCTTTTGCTGGAGACGTTTCTCTTAATTATCTACGTATGATATCTCGTTAAAGCATGCAAAGACTTGCTTTTAAATGTGGACTAAATTGTATAGTAAACTAAATAATTTAATCTAATTTGCTTGAGGAATCTTTCATGAAGTTAAAATGGCTAGCAATTAAAGAAAAATGCTTTTGTATTTCATCTGTGATCTGTTTATTTTGTTACAAAAAAAGCTAGGTAAGCATTCATAAATTCTGCCGGAGTTTATACGAGATGTATATGACGATTTATTAATATTCGTGTACGTCGGGCATTTCACGTGTTGGAATTGTTAGCAAGCTGGGTGAACAGCTTAGTAAATAATCATATTCTTGTGCATTTCCTCGAAAGACAACGAAATTAGAATCATTCGTTTGTCCATGGGTTCATCGCAGTCACCCACCTAACCTTTGCTCCATTTTTACCTTTCCACATTTGTTGAATTGAACTGTTTTAAATCAAATATGTTATCTTTGTCGATGTTGAACAGTGTCGAATCTTCATAAAACAAATTCTGAAGTTAAAAGTAGTCAAAAGAGGAGGGGGAAAAACGGACTGTGAAAGCCTTGATGCAATCCATTTTATAAATCCACTGAGCCAATAACACAAACATTATCTATAAAAATAAGCCTTGTTTTGTATTTATATCGACTGACATGGGTGGTGGAGCTTATTACGAAAATACGAAATGATATTGAAATTAACAATAAGTTGAGTGGACTAAAATTTTAGGTATATATTCTACTACTAGATCTCTCTCTCTCTCTCTCTCTCTCTTTCTCTGTGAATATGAAGAGGGTTCCATAGTCTTTTTCTTGTCACTCTTGATATCGTCTCTCATTGATTTAGAAGGCACAAATCTCCAGCATAACCATTCTCTCAAACACATTAATCTTGTAACATTCATAAACCCAGGTGCGATACCAGAGATCAGACATTTTTGACAAAATAACCCACGATATGACGATGTAGTTTCATGCCTTTCCAAAGTATTGGTAGTTTGAAATGAACAAATGCTGTACCAGCCAAAAATTAAACTCTATAGACAGATTTCCTTCCTCCCACCCTGCCCCAATAACCCTAACCCTCCCACTTGCACGCATACATACATACATACATACAGACAGACAGACATGGTAATAAAAAAATTGTTTTGTCAAAGTTTTTTTTCCCTAACAGAATATAATTTCTCTTTTTTTTCTTTTTTGTCCTTTTGAATTACCTGAAATTTTGCGTACCACCTCTTTATATCCTTTTATATATCTTGCATCTTTTTATATATCTCGAACACACACTTATATCTAAACATTCATGTCTGACGATTATACAAACCTCATGAAATATCAAGTATCGGACTTTAGTGTTCATAATTATTGTTAGGTTTTATTCATGCACTACTATCATAACATTGAACACTTTTTATGCAAACTTTTCGCATTTCCATTTCTCTTATATATATATAATGCTGCGAGGTCACTGTGACTCTGAAATCGTAAGCTATTTATCTCTATATTTCTACCTGCTTGAGTATGCAGATGAAATGACATACAACTATATATATATATATATATATATATATATATATATATATATATATATATATATATATATATATATAACATTATCTTGTTCTTGAGATATGTGCTCTACTCTACCCTGGGTCACTCGTACTCTTTTCCTTTCCCTCTCATAATCACTTATCAATTATAAAATCCAACACTTCACTTTGTTTTAGTATTTGTCAAAGCCAGACAGGAGCTTCTTATTCTTAATATACAGCGAAAAGAAAAGTGGGGAAAAGAAAGAAAAAAGAAAAAATAACCGGGACTGCCTGGATCTGTAACGATCTCTAGTGTTCCTTCATCCATCTCAATAACGATGGACACTTACTTCAATTCTCCTCCAGTCTTGCACAGGGGTCGACAGATGGCAGCCATAGAACAAGAGATGATACTGGCGGCGGCCGCGGAGAAGAAGGAGACAAAAAGTGGGGGAAAATATATAAACGTGCCAACTATAGAGAAAAGGACAAG
The DNA here is from genome assembly GCA_963585895.1 of Sepioteuthis lessoniana. Lineage (NCBI taxonomy): Eukaryota > Metazoa > Mollusca > Cephalopoda > Myopsida > Loliginidae > Sepioteuthis > Sepioteuthis lessoniana. Next base: position 28,575 of record CAUZXS010005036.1, on the reverse strand, counting down.
TATATCAAGTTGATGGGTTGGAAACCGTCAGCGTTGCTGATCTACAAACACGTACGTACACACGTACACAAACGATTTATAAAATACGGTATCTCGATGAGTTACGGAGGTGCAGCCGGAAAGATGGAGCAGAGATTTTCTTTCTTTTGACTTAGCCTTTTTTACTTTTTTTTATTTCTGCGTTGTTTTTCCGGTGTGTTTATATTAAGTAATTAGATATAATGAATTTTTCAAGCAATTTTCCGGGTAAAATTTTATTTTTTTCTTAATTCATTTATTTTAAGGTAATGTCAACCTATTTTTGGATTATTTTATACCTAGAGATATGTTTGTCTTCACATTTACATTTTACCTGTATGTTTATATCTACATTTTTTGGTGTAGTTTTAAAGTTTTTGCACAGGGTTATACGATGTCATTTATTCCTATCTAATACAAATAATTTTCAAACAGGTTTATTTGAGCCATAGACGAAATTCTAATCCTGGGTCAGTGAACCAGGGAGTAATAGCTATAAAGAGGAGCTTAGGGAAATCTCGGTGGCGTAGTGGCTAACGTGCTGGAATATGATTTCGTAGTAAGCGAGTTCGAACTCCAAACGCACTATTACGTTTCCCTTTCTACTAATACGCTTAGCAAAGGTATGATCCTTCTAATCTTTCCCAAATTATGGGTTAAATACGACTGCTACTGTTCTTTTTACAAGGATTAATTTGACATTAAATAGCCTCCGAATGTTGACATGCCATTAACCAAACCAAATCTCCAGAACTAGACCGCCCGCTTAGGACAACCCTTGGAGAAGGCCTTATCCCCTCTGTTGGAGAAATAGTATTCTAAACTCCACCAATAGGATATTGTTTGTTTTCTGGTTATTCAGACCCAGGATTTTTCTTTTGCTTCTTTGTAAGGCAGCTAATTTCTTATCTATATGTGTGTGTGCGTGTGTGGATGTGTTCTAAAAGAATACAATATCTAGATGAAAATGATTACGGTGCCATAACCGATATATAAAACTTAATATAAAACTAATGAAACTTGTAGTGGGTACATGTAATTGTTTAGTTGATATGTTACCCTCTAATTTGTAGTGAATGAGTGTGAGTGAGTTCCCGTCCGTATTTTACGGGTATTACTTTTAGGTTTCGTTCCACCACAAATACAACACAAATTTTACAAGCACGTAAACAAATGGAATAGGACAACAACGAACATTAAAAAACAAACAATTTAATAATTATAAAAAACAGGATAAAAATAATTAGAAATACAATGTTCATAAGTGTGTTCATAAGTGTGTGTTTACATGTTAGTAAAGTCTATTAAATAAATGGGTCCATAGTTGGCCAAAGTAAGGAGGAAAAAAAATTTGATTTTACTTACATACATGGGTATGTGTGTGTGTGTGTGTGTGTATATAAGTGATGGACCGTAAGTATGGGTCTTTGTTTTCATAAGTCCGTTCGAGCGTTTTTTACGATTTTTGGCGACGACCTGTTGCATTGGTAAAAGAAGGTTGCATGCCTTTTCCTTTTGAGTCTTATGACGTGGCTCTCTGCTGTCCGTTCATTACCTCTCGTAGTGGAAAGAATGAATGAACTGGTTGATTAAATTCTTCGTTATTTATACTTTTGGGGGTCACTTAAGTGGATCAAAAAATAGTTTTATTGCGGGTCCTAACATTCAGGCGCGCAGATATTTCTTGACCAAGCAGACTCGTACTTATTTGTTTGACAGCCTAAAAATTTTCTGTTAGATAATTTCTGAGCCGGATTTTCTAGAATGTTCTGATTTTGTGTTTTTAGCTGATTGGTTGAAAAATATAAAATGTAACTTAAATGTTAATGCGATTTTGATCCAAAATTTCTAGAATATTCTTATTCTGTGTTTTTAGCTAATTATTTTAAAGATAAAAAATGTGTATTCTATAAACTAATTGAAAAAATTGCTGAGATTTAAATTTCTTTAAGGTTTTATCTTGCCCTGCTGGCCAGCATTAGAGCATAATTCTAATTTACCAAACGTTGTTAAACAATTTTTTAATCAATCACACACACACATAGATATATAGTGAGGCGCTCGTAGTGTAATGGTTACTGTCTTAGGAAATGGAAACAGCGAACAGAGTTCAACTTCGGGACGAGGCTGTTTGCATTTCACATAGCGTTAATACCCTTGGGAAAAGTATTAATCCTACTTTTCTCCCTCAAGCTATAGAGCGCACTGGACCTTTTAACCTTGGTATGGCAAGCGGTCTTGGAGAAGGAATACTCTTAATTTAACCTGTTAAAGTCCGCTTGAAGATTGGCCTTGTGTATATATATATTCATACACACACACACACACACACACACACACACACACAAGGGTCTACTGAAAAGTTCATTGAATGACCAAGATAATCTCATGGAATGTGACCAAATAAGGTTGATTTTTCAACATAGTTCCCTTGCGGCCCACCCACTTTTGTGTTGCCGTACTTGAATCCCTCTGGTCAAAAAAAGTCAACAGCAGATATGTCGTAATCGTATAAACTTTTCAGACCACCCACGTGTATATATATATATATATATATAGAGAGAGAGAGAAGGAGAGTCGGAACAAATGAATGAATGCAGCTCATAAAAATTTCAATAGCTGTATTAATCCTGACATGTTTCGGCTTTAGGCCATACATATAAATATATAAACAAACGAAAAAAGGTAGCTAGCAAAGCGTATGTACTTCTTTCTTTCACCCAAATAACGGTAGCAACAAGGTGTTGGAGATGGGACGTGGGTATATCTATTCAGGTACTGCAAGGGTTACTCATAATTAAGTTGTATTTGAATGTTGCTGTTGAGAATTTCGTGAGATCTGGACCATGTCTCACACATGCTAATAAGTGTTTAAATCTAGCGAATAAAATTGGCAAAGTTTTCTGGGAACTAGTTTCGTGCCACCCGCTCACCATGGTGGGGGGTGCATAATATTATTTGAAAAAAAAAACATTACCAACAATAAACATGAAGAGCATGAAGAGGTGTAAATGGTCTGTAACATCATGTATCTATGTCACGTCTGTAAAATAGATTACTGTTTCCTCAACTAGAATAGACTTACCATCAGTTTACACAACTTACTGGTAAGCAGTGTCCATATCTCCATAGATAAATTCGACTGTCTGCAATGTCGATGTGCTACGGCCCAAGTGAAACGTAGTAACCGATGCCCTGCTATCAAAAAAAAGTATCCTTTTTGATTGACGGATACAAAACCCCATGAAATGCCCTATACGCAGTTAAGGGCGTTTACTAGTGGGTTGAGCGGTACCAATGTAGATTTATGATGTGATCTGATGTAACGTTCCTCTCTTTGGGTGGTGACCATTCTTGTCAGTTGTCGGAGGCCCCGTCCGTTCATCACAAGTACCTACCAGTAGTTTTCATGAACCACTGATTTCTTTGCGGAATTCACATAATTCTTGTAGAGCCTTACGACTGCTTCCTGAATAAAACGGACAGCAGTTGTCATCTCAAAGGTATCTTTCTAATCATTACAATTATTAAGTTGTGTCCTGGGTATTGACACTAAACTAATCTTGGTGGTGAGGTTTTAGCTCTGGGGAGTACCTCTTCATTGTCATTACAGCAAAATTCGTTCTGACCCGAAGTGGTTGTACCTGTTAGGTTATTTAATGGCTTATCAACCTTTGTGCGTTATTTAAAGCAAAAGCCATCCACATACAAGAACAGTAGCAGCACTATCTAACCCATACCTGGGGGGGGAAGGAAGTTCATACCTTTCCGAAGATTTTTGGTCTGAAAATGAACGTAATAGCGTGACAGGAGTTCGGACTCAGTTAGTACGATGTTACAGCACATCACTTGAGCTACTACGACTCGGGAACTCCCTATGCACCTTTTTAGTGTTTCATCTACCTGTCAAATATATACGTTTGAAAATCATTTGAATTATATCAGAATATTTGATATCATATTACTGTCCCAGAATTGTTTGTATTAAAATAGTTACCTGAAGCTGTAATTGTTTACTACAACAAATACTACTACTACTTATTATTATTATTATTTATTCATTAGAGTTTTTCACATCAGCGTTAGAATGATGATCTTTCACTAGAGTTTGAGTGACAGCAAGCCTCCTCAAGTCTCCAAGACTCTTCTCAGTATTCTGGCCGTTCTCAATAATGCTGTAGTTTGGATGGTCACCACTCGTTCGCCAACTTCCAAGTGCTCCAGTCCCTTTAATAATCCTTTAGTTACTGTTCCAAAAGCATCAATTACAATTGGTATAATTGTCACCGGCATGCTCTACAGTTTTTTCAATTCCCTAGCAAGGTCGAGGTACGTGGTATATTCAATAAGTTTCCAGACTTTTTTGTACAGGCATTTAAAATTGTCGTAAACTCTTGAAAATTTAGTATGTTATTGCTATACATATGAGATGACTGATTAATTTTTATGATTTCAGATTCGAATGAAAAGCTACAACAGGAATTGGAATACACCCTACTAAAGCATGATTGTTACAGCTGGTGAATTTCAAAAATGCAATCTGAACGTGAGGACACTTTAGAAGAACGATATGCAATAAAATTCTGTTTTAAACTTGGAAAATATGCCACAGAAACGTATAGAATGCTTCAAACTGTTCTTGCATGAATCGAGCATGAGTTTTTGAGTGGCATAAGAGATTTAAGGAATGCAGGGAGTCTGTTAGGGATGATGAGAGGTGTGGGAGGAGTAAAAAAGTCAATACACCAGAGTTGATTGGCCAAAGGTTTAGGGTTAGGGTTACTATGTTGAGGTTTTAAGGGAGTTCAGGAGAGATTCCGTCGGAACAGGCCAGCACTCTTCAAATCGGGTCAGTGGAATTTCCACCAGGACAATGCACCAGTCTACAACTCCATTCTTGTCACAGACTATTTGACCAAGATGGGCATCAAGATAGTTCCTCACCCTCCCTATAGTCCAGAGCTTGCTCCCTGTGACTTTTGGCTATTCTCTAAGCTCAGAGACTGTCATTATGAGACAATTAAAGAGAGGGAAGAGGCTGTGACGAAGGTCATTGACATGCTCACACAAGAAGACTTTCATGGGGGCTTCCAGAAGTTGTTGGAACGGTGCAAGTGCATTACTGCCGGAGGAGATTACTTAAAGGGGGACTAGAGTTTCATGTGGGTGCTATCAATAAAAGTGCCTATACGAAAAAAGTCTGGAAACTTATTTAATGATCCTCTTACTTATCCTTTTTTTCACATTCTTTCAGTTTTATTCTGTGGTCAACCAGAACAGCAATGTCGACAATTTTGCAATTTCTCTTTTTTGTTGTTGTTGTTGTTGTTGTTGTTGATTATTATTATTAGGTCTGGTCTTCCGCCTGAGATTAGGTGATTCGTCTGTATGTCTAAGTCCCATAGGAGTTTATGTGTATTATTTTCTAGGACAGGTGCTGGGTTGTGCATATACCATTTGTTGATATGGTCAAAATTAAATTTCTTGCACATCTCCCAGTGTATCACCTTGCCGACAGAATCGTGTCTAGTCTTATATTCCTTCTGCGCTAATTTGCTGCATTCGCTTATTATATGATTGATGGTTTCATCTCTGTCACCGCATAGCCTACATTTACAATTTTGTTGCCTCTTATCTATTCTCACTTTGATATGACTGGTTCTTACGACGTTGTTTTATGCTGCTATTAGGAGAGATTCTGTTTCTCTCTTAAAGTTTCCTTTTCTTAGCCATGTCCAGGTTTTATCATTAGTTACAAATTATTATTATTATTATAATTATTATTATTATTATTATTATTATTATTATTATTATTATTAATAATAATAATAATAATATTTTTTACAAGAAATGATATAACTGTGTGCAAAAAATCATTATAGTCAAACAAAAAAGTGCAATAATATATTGAAAAGATAGGATTACAATTGAACATTTACAAATGAATCAAATTACGGTAATGAATAACACATAAGTAGTTGATATGCCCATAAGCGCATAAACCAAACAAACAAATGATTAAATTCTGTGTGTTGAGGCACGAGGGCCGCAGCTATATAACGTCTATGATGGTGCAGTGATTTCCTAAGGATAAGTTGGATGTTAGCAAAGTCTTCCAAGAACTAGTTTTGTGCCACCCGCTCACCGCGGTGAAGGTGCATTATTTATAAACTAAGCAAACTATTCAATTGTAAGAAGAGAATCAAAATTTACTTCGTAAAATTGAAAGGTTTTTCCAATTGTCAGTTAGTTTGAAGACTCCAGGTTCAAATTTGTGGTATCATGAAAGCGTCTTATAGGGTTTATGTTTTGGTATTCTGAGCCGTGTGTATGTATACTCGTACTGTAATTTAATGGCCGAGGGATTTCGTTTTATGCCTTTAGGTTTAGTTAGGCTGAGAACCTTTCGGCTCAGTGCATGGGTTACTTAGGTGTAACATTAACGCAGGTGTTCGCACGCGCGCGGGCGGAACGGACGTGTCACTCAGAGATGTCACAATAGCCCAGATGGGAAACGGGGCTACAGAGTGCAGGTGACGTCACGCACCGGAAGCGCATGGAGGATTTGGGGGATTTTGAAAAAGTCAGTTAGTTGAGTTGAGTCCTGCCTCGGGAGAAGACGGTTGACTTTCGCTTGCTCGCGGAGGCCTTTCGACGGGTGCGCACGTGTTGGGGGTGGGGAAGATGGAAAAGCCAGAATGTGTATCTCTCTCCTTATGTCGAAGAACCTTTAAACTCAAAGGTAATAAAGAGTTTCGTACCTGAACTAAGAAGTCGTAAGTGTTTTTCGTGTTTCGAGATCCTATATTCTATGTATATATGTTATGAACATTATATGTCCATTTCGTATATCCGTATCTGGCTATGGTACAGTACCCAACGCCCGTGAAAAAATACTTCACTTGGCAATAATTTCTACCGTCTCTTTTGAAGTAACTTTCATGGTTATGTATCGTTGGAACAAAGACTCACCAAGAAAACAAGCTAAAGTCCCTACTAAACATTGATTTCTGTTGTGCTATTAAATTCTCTAAAGATGGTGTTGAATTTATTTTGGCTTTATAACTTGCCCAAGTATATTCGTCCGAAAGTGAACGTAATGACCAGACCGAAGTTCGAACTCACTCACTACGATATTTCAGTCCAGCATGTTAGTCACTACGCTACAGGAACACCCTCGCTGTAACATTTTGGGTAGCACGTTTTATGTCTAAGTTTATAACTGGAAGAAATGTGACGAGAAGGAACTAAGCAATTTTTTTTTTCACACGTCATAAGTGTTGACGTCCACAGGAAAAGCGCGAACGACAAAATGTCCAGTATTCTCTGTTCTATTAGTCGGCATTTTCTACTTCGACGTAAATCGAAAATTAAAAGTGTGTGTGGAGGCAATTATGTTCCGAGTCCTGATTCCCCAAGAGGGTCAATGTCCATAACAAAAGAAAGTAACTAGGATTGGCATCTACAATAGATAGATGTATTTATGTATGTATGAATAGATATGTGTAGATATGTATGTTTATACATATATGTATTTGTGTATGTATGCATTTGCGAGGGTACTTATTTATGTGTGTGTGTGTAATATATATATATATATATATATATATGGGTGAGTACATAAATGTATGTGAGTGGTTAGGTGTATATGTATGTTATGCGAGTACATATGTATATAAGCTTATTTGATTGAATGTATATTTTTCGTATGTGTGCGTGTATATATATGTACAATGATCCTTTAATAAGTTTTCAGATATTTTTCGTGCGGGCACTTTTAATGATAGTACACACATGAAACTCTAGTCCCCCTTGAAGTAATCACCTCAACGCACTTGTTGTACCGTTCCAACAACTTCTGGAAGGCCCCAGGGAAGTCCGCTTCTGTGAGCGTGTCAATGACCTTCGTCACAGCCTCTTTCCTCTCCTCAATTGTCTCATAACAACAGCCTCTGAACTTAGGGAATTGCCAAAAGTCACAGGGAGCAAGATCTGGACTATAGGGAGGGTGAGAAACTGTCTTGATGCCCATCTTGGTCAAATAGTCTGTGACAAGAATAGAGTTGTGGACTGGTGCATTGTGCTGGTGGAAATGCCACTGACCCGATTTAAAGAGTGCTGGCCTGTTCCGATGGAATCTCTTCCTGAACTCCCTTTAAACCTCAACATAGTAACCCTAACCCTAAACCTTTGGCCAATCAACTCTGGTGTATTGACTTCCTTACTCCTCCCAAACCTCTCATCATCCCTAACAGACTCCCTGCCCCTTGAATCTCTTATGCCACACAAAAACTGATGCTCGATTCATGCAAGAACAGTCTGAAGCATTCTATACGTTTCTGTGGCTTTTTTTCCAAGTTTAAAACAGAATTTTATTGCATATCGTTCTTCTTAAGTGTCCTCACGTCCAGATTGCATTTTTGAAATTCACCAGCTGTAACAATCATGCTTTAGTAGGGTGTATTCCAATTCCTGCGGTAGCTGTTCATTTGAACCTGAAATCATAAAAATTAATCGAAAATTAATTATAGCAATAACATACTGAATTTTCAAGAGTCTACGACAATTTTAAATGCTGGTACAAAAATGTCTGGAAACTTATTGAAGGCATTTGTATATATATATATATATATATATATATATATATATATATATATATACACACACGTGGGTTTATGTATCTGTATATATGAGCAGTATATGCATATATTCATTGACCAACCAATCCATAAGAGCAGGATGTGACTCAAGGTCAATTTTTTATCAGATTTTAACAAGTCTGAATTCAGTTTTCGGATAACCGTGTCCATTTATAACGGCAATATCCATTACACTACAACCGAATATATAAGTGTGTGTGTACGTATATGTGTACCTATGTATGTTGAATTATATATATATATATAATTTATGTATATGTATGCATATATACATTTACCTAAGAGTGTGTATGTATATATACATATATCTGAGTGTGTGCTTTCGTGGATATATATTTCTAAGTGTGTTTGCGAGTGTCTATATATATATAAGTAAAGTTGGCGACTGTAGTCAAGGGTGACCCAAAGGCTCCTTTTTCAGTAGCTACTACAGTACAAGTCGTAGGGAAGGGGGCTACTCCTTTCCCTGGATTGCTCCATTTTGCCCTTGATACGTACCTTATATTGCTGAGTGTTAAGCAAGGAGGCACCAAGTACCATTTTTTAAGTCTTTGGTATGACTCGACCTGGGATTGAACCCTGGTCTCCCAGACCATTGGCGAACACTCTAACCACTAGACCACTCAACTGTTTTAATACATATATATATAAAGTGCATAGATATACATATATTTCAGCGTACTATGTATATATGTATGTATGTATGTATGTATAAAGTGTATATATATATATATATATATATATATATATATATATATATATATAGTACAAATGTGTGTATATATGTATATATACGTGTGTATATATTTCGACACACGCATACATAAATATATATAAGTATGCTTGTGCATCCGTGAGTATATATATATATATATATATGTGTGTGTGTGTGTGTGTGTGTGTGTGTGTGTGTGTGTGTGTGGATAAACACACAAACATATATATATATATATATATATATATATATATATATATATATATATATATAATGTCCGTATGTGAGCATGTATGTGTGTATATTTTTGTGTTTTCATAGATATCTGTGAGTATACGTATGTATATGTGTGCATATATACATATGTGTGTGTGTGTGTGTGTGTGTCTGTGTGTGTGTGTGTGTGTGTGTGTGTTTATATGAGTGTGTTTGCTTATGTGTACTTACGTATGTGTATATATCCATTGGCTTAATGAGTAGATTGTTCATCAATTGTCTGGGAGGCCGGGGTTGAATCATAGGTCGAGTCATACCAAAAACTAAAAAAAAATGGTACTTGATGGCACCTTGCTTAGCACTATAAGGTAAGGATCAAGGGTAAAGTGGAACAATCTAGGTGTAGCAGCTATTGAAAAGAGAGCATTCGGGTCACCCTTGACTACGGTCGCCAACTTTACTCATGTATATTTGCCCAGTCGGCTTGGGCTGTAGAATAAACTGACTGCTTCTCTGCAGAAGGGTAAGACCCCTACCAACAGTTGTCCTTGATACGACACTAAACAATCAGATGGTGAGGTTTCAGTAATACTGGAACTTTGGGGAATGCAAAGTACCCCTTCATTGCTATCGCTCCCAGGTCCACTCTGTTACCCAGTCGGCTTGGGCTGTAGAATACACAGACTGCTTCTCTGCAGAGGGGTCGTTGGAGTTTAGTGTTTTATTTAAACTACGTATTTATGCTGAACTGAATTGTTTAAAATAGAACTGTTTTGACATTAAAACTGCGTACTTATGCTGAACTGAATTGCTTGACATAGAACTGTTTTGACATCTAAACTGTGTACTTATGCTAAACTGATTTATCTGAAATAAAACTGTTTTGACATTAACTCTGTGTATTGCCCAGTCAGCTGGGGCTGTAGAATACACCGACTGCACCTCTGCAGAGGGGTAAGATCCCCCCTCCAACGAGTGTCCTGGATATGACACTAAACAATCTGATGATGAGGTTCCAGTAATGCTGGAGCTTTGGGGAATGCAGAGTACCCCTTCAGTGCCATCGCTCCCAGGTCCACTCTGGCCGGAGTGGTAGCACCTGATATGGGTCCTATCGATGGGTTAAATAGCACTAAACTGTGCTTCTTTCACTATACTGATTTTTGCATTTAAACTGCGTATTTACGCTAAACTGAATTGTTTAAAATAGAACTGTTTTGACATTTAAACTACGTAAACCACTCTGGCCCGGCGTGGTAGCATCTGATAGGGCCATATCTATGGGTTAAATAGAACTAATGATATACTTATGCTAAACTGAACTGTTTGACTGAACTGAATAGCTTAAAATAGAAAGGTTTTTGACAATTAAACCGTTCTTACATTTAAACTGCGTGCTTATGCTAAACTGAATTATTTGAAATAGAACTGTTTTTGACATTGAAACTGTGTTTACACTAAACCGATTTGTTTAACATGGAACTGTTTTGATATTCAACTGTTTGTAAACAAAATCTGTACTTATACTAAATTGATTTGGCTGAATTAGAACAGTTTGAATAAACTGAACAGTACGAAATAAAAATGTTTTTGACAATTAAACTGTGTACTCATGCTAAACTGAATTGTTTGAAATAGAACTGATTATTTACATAAAAATGGATTTGGCGTAAAATAACCTACAAAGGTTGATATGCCATAAAACCCAACCAACCAGGTCCACTCTGGCTCGGAGTGGTAGCAACTGATAAGGGTTTTTATCTATGGGCTAAAATGAACTAAACCGTGGTTTTTCGATTTTACTTTTTTTTGTATTTAAACCTCGTATTTATGCTAAACTGAATTGTTTAAAATAGAACTGTTTTGACATTCAAACTCCGTACTTATGTTAAACTAAATTGCTCGAAATAGAACTGTTTTGACATTAAATCTGAGTACTGCCCAATCGGATTGGGTTGTAAAATACACCGACTGCACTTCTGCAGAAGGGCAAGACCCCAACAACGGGTATCCTGGATATGACACTAAACAATCTGATGGTGAAGTTCCAGTGATGCAGGAGCTTTGGTGAATACCCTGTACCGTTTCATTGCCCCTGCTCCAAGGTCCACTATAGCCCGGAATGGTAGCACCTGATAGGGCCCTATCTACGGGTAAAATAGAACTAAACAGCATAATTATGCTAAACTGATTTGTTTGAATTAGAACTGTTTGAAGAAAGTGAATAAGTTGAAATAGACTTTTTTGACAATTAAACTGTGTACTTATGCTAAAGTGAATTGTTTGAAATAGAACTGATTATTGTATAAAATTCATTTGGTATTAAATAACCCACAAAGGTTGATATGCCATGAAACCCAAACAACCATTAACAACATATGTATGCATATATGTGTTTGTGTATATATATATATATATATATATATATGTGTGTGTGTGTGTGTGTGTGTGTGTGTGTTTATATATATATATATATATATATATATATATATATATATATATATAAATGTATGTGCGTATAAGTAAATACGTGTATATATGTGTTGTATATGTGTGCATGAATGTGTGTATATGTATTCTTGAGTATGTATATATAGATGTATAAATACGTGTATATGTGTGTGTGAATAGATTTATACGTGTTTGGTATAGTTTTGTTATATCAAATACTTTAGATAATCTAATGCAAAATTCTTTTTCATACAAAAGAGTAAATATATGTATTTATCAACCCCTCTGCTCGGGCAGGATATGACACAAGGTCAATCATTAAGTGGAGTTTAACAGGTTTGAATACAGAGTTTTTCATTCTCCTAGACCGGTTGCCTAACCAAGGTTAAAGAACCAGCCTGCCCTACTACTTAACCATAGCTGGAGGGAGAATAATTGGATTCATATATGTTTTGTTTTCTTAACACATTTTGTTCATAAGAATTTCAAACGAGCCTGAGCTCATTTTTTTATTCACTGTTAAATGGTTTCAAGTATTGCTATGTAATAGTAACAAATTAACATCAGTCATTTGTTAGCACATATTTAACACTAATTATTTAATTAAACAACAGACAATTTTCATAAAAGTGGATTTGGCATTAAAAAACCTACAAAGGTTGATATGCCATAAAACCCAAACAACCAACCCAACCATTCAATTCAACATTAATCATTTGTTTGTAGATAGTTAAATGGTTCCAAGTATTGCAGGGTATCATTTACAATTCAATTAAAAATCTGTCATTTCTTAACGCACAGTTAAATAATAAAACAATTCAGTTTAGCATAAGATAGCATATGTCACACATTTCTACTTGACCCATAGATAGGACCATATCAGGTGCTGCCACAGAGGGCCAGAGATGACCAAGGAGGAAAGGTAATGATGGGATACGCCATATCCCCAAAGCTCTAGGATTGAACTCATCATCGAATTGTTCAGTGGCATATCCAAGAAACTCTTAGGGGGTCTTTCCACTCAGGAGGGAATCAGTGGTTGCATTCTACACCTCCCATCGACTGGGATGTATATGCATGTGTGCATATGTGCATATATGATTGTGTATATATATATATATATATATATATGTGTGTGTGTGCATGTGTGTGTGTGTGTGTACATATATAAGTGAGTGTGTGTATATATGTATGTGTGCTTGTGTGTATATATATATATATATGTATATGTGTAGATCTAAATATGTGTGTATATATATATGTCTGTATATATATGTGTGTGTGTATATATGTGTGTATATATAAGTGTGTGTGCATGTGTATATATGCATAAATGCGTGTGTACACATATATGTGTATATATGAATGTGTGTGTATATACATAGGCATATATATATATATATACATATATATATACGAGGTGCCTTTCCAGACTTTTTTTATACAGGCATTTAAAATTATCTTATTGCAATACATCTTATGAGATGACTGACCAATTTTTATGATTTCAGGTAC
>CAUZXS010005036.1:0-12500 GCA_963585895.1 Sepioteuthis lessoniana | reverse complement strand
GTTTGTGTGTTTATAAATTTGTGTGTTATTTTTTGTGTGTGTATATATATATATATGTGTGTGTGTGTGTGTGCGTTTGTGTGTTTATATGTATGTCTGTGTTTTTGTGTGTATATTTATATATTTATATGTGTGTGTGTTTATATATGTATATATATATATGTTTGTGTGTATATATATGTGTGTTTTTGTTTGTATATATATATATGTTTATTTGTGTATGTATAAGTTTTTACGTGTGTTTTTGTGTGCATATATATATACATATATATGTGTGTGTGTGTTTGTGTGTATACATATGTGTGTTTTTGTTTCTATCTATATATGTTTATATATATATTATGTCTGTGTATATATATTGTATGTTTGTGTATGCATATATTGGTGTGTATATGCATATTTCTGTGTGTATGTGTCTGTTACATTATAACCTTTTAGAAAATCTTCATATTCCACCCGTGTTAACGGGAAGACGGCGATGCTTGAGCAAAAGCTGCTTACGTGGATTGGCAACCGGATATGCATGAATGTTGGGAAATTATATATATACCCACGTCAGACGGTCACTCACGAGACGTAATGGTCAGTCACAGTCCTGAATATGCTTCAAAGTGACGAAGAACACGAGTCAATGTAACAGTCATCCATATCTCTCTGTCTCACCCTCTCTCTCTCTCTGTCTCTCTGTCTCTCTGTCTCTCTCTCTCACACACACACACACACACACACACACAAACAGGCTACAGAATTTTCGACCCCTTTTTTAATAAGCAAATTTTATTGGCTTTCATTCCTTCATCATGGTATACAATAGATCTTGTGATTTTGTGCCCTGACCAGGACTTTTTGTCTAAGACGTTGGTCCTCTGACGTTTTTTTAGTTTTCTCAAGGAAATAAGATATATAATTGTATTGTAATTTTAATGTACGCATATGGGATAGCCAACCGCGCCAAAAAGAATAAAGAAACAATTTAGATAATAGCTAGAACAGGTGGGTTTATGTATTTATATTTTGTGGTTGTGGGTGTTTATAGATCTATATATATATATGTGTGTGTGTGTGTGTGTGTGTGAGAGTGAGTGTGCGTGTTTGTATGTATTTGTGTATATGTGTTTGCGTATTTATGTATGTGTGTGTATTTATATATGTGTGTGTGTGTATTTATATGTATATATGTGTGTGTATTTATTTGTACATATGTGTATGTGCGTATATATGTATATATATGTGTGTGTGGGTATATTTATATATATATATGTGTGTATTTATATATGTGTGTGTGAATTTATGTATATGTGTGTATTTATGTGTGTTTATATATGTATGTGTGTGAATTTATATTCATATTTATGTGTGTGTGTTTATATATGTCTGTGTGTGTATTTATACGTATGTATGTGTGTATGTATTTATATATATGTGAATGTATATATATGTGTGTGTTTGTGTATTTATATATATGTGTGTGTGTGTGTTGTGTGTGTGTGTATGTGTGTGTGTGTATTTATATATATATGTGTGTGTGTGTGGTTGTGTGTGTGTATTTATGTATATATGTCTGCGTGTGTTTATATATATATATATATATATATGTGTGTGTGTGTGTGTGTGTGTTTGTATTTATATTATGTATATATGTATGTGTGCTTAAATACATCTCTCGCTCTCTCTCTCTCTCTCTCTCTCTCTATTTATATATATATATGTATAGTTTGTGTGTGTGTGTGTGTGTGTGTGTGTGTGTGTGTGTGTGTGTGTGTGTGTGTGTGTGTGGAAACAGTATTTTAAAAATCTGCTTGGGAAATCATGCAAAGTTATGAACGAACCAATCACGAAAATTATTAGCAATCAATTAGATATCAAATTAAGACAGTTCACGCTCGAAGAATTCGACGTAGTACTAAGAAATATTAAAAACAGGAAAGTTGCTGGTCTTGATGAAATACCCTCAGAAGTATTGAAAACAAGGAACTTTGATGACATACTGCTTCGATACAACAACGCCGTATATAACCAGAACATAATAGACAGAGGGAAAAAGGGCTGCATCCACCTTTTCTCCAAGAAGAGTGACCTTGGTATAGCCAAGAACTACGGAGATATAACCATTACTTCCATAGCGGCTAAGATCTACAATTCTCTGCTACTCAACCGTATTGAACCTGAAATTGAGAAAAATTCTTAGGAAGAACCAAAATGGCTTTCGGCGAAATCGATCCACGACATCACAAATTTTGTCAATCCGTCGAATTTGAGGTGTTTGTGAAATCAAAACCTCGCGGCGATACTATAATTTGGTGTACAGAAGGTTGAGAAAAGAGTTCTCTATTTAACTAAATTCATCATTTAAATATTTCGGGGAACAAATGCGTAGGGCTCTGAGATAAAAAAAAAAAAAAAAAAAAAACTGCAATGATACTTCTTTTGATATTGTTATTGTGGTACTATTTACCAACCCCTCCGCTCGGGCAGGATATGACACAAGGTCAATTTTTAAGCGGAGTTTAACAGGTTTGAATTCAGAGTTTTCCTTCTCCTAGACTAGTTGCCTAACCAAGGCTGAAGAACCTAGTCTGTCCTACTATTTGCCCATAGCTGGAGGGAGAATAATTAGATTCATACCTTTCCCAAGGGTATTAGTGCTATGTGAAATGCAATCAGTCTCGTCCAGGTTTTGAACTCGTGTCGCCATGTTCATTTCCTACGACGATAACGACTACACTGTTATTGTGGTGTGAATAGAAATGTATGTGGTCGTTTTTACAGGTGTTTATATATGCTGGTAGATAGTAGATTAGTATATATATATATATATATATATTGATAGGGAGATAATTAAAACCAGTTTGTTTTGTGAGGAAATTTTATTTCGGTCATGTGCACAGAAAAGTGAATCGACATGACAACTTTAAATTTCAGCCGATATTGTGTGTCTACTGCTAACTATTGACGTTTAAAATTTATCCCTCGGTCTTTTTGTTCACCATCCCGGCCACTTGCTTCATTAAGGATTGGCTCGGTCTTTATCTTTTGTAGAATAACCAATCTGAGATTAATAAATTTCATGTTCGCTTTCAAACATGATCCCAGGATCCGGCTCAATACTTCCTAGATCATACAAACAATTGAAATAGGCTGAAAATTTCAGGCCTGTCTTTTCTTAAAATACTGTTGGTACACGCACAATTACACACCTATATATGTGTGTGCGTGTGTTTGTGTTTGTGTGTAAGCTTTTCCACGTTCCTTGAATCTTAACATAAATGTATACAACTCGGGCTTATTATTCGTCATATTTACACAATATGAAACCATGTCTTGGGCGGAATCACATGATACTGCACTGTTTATATGCGAACAGAGAATATTGTTGATGGAAATCCGGTATTGAATGAAGCACGTAAATAAGAGGCCAGTGAATATGAAAATATATGCTACGTGTCATCTCTACGAGCGCTTGCACGCACGTTTATGTAAAATTGCTTACGTAAGAGAACATAGAAATGCTGGTTCTAGTACTTAGCATCATATAAAAGGCTCAGACTTCAATTTACGGAAATGTCTAAGTAACGTCTGTATACAATTTTAACGGAAAGCAACTAGATTTCTATAATTACGAAAAGGCCGAATACTTACACATGAAAGCTAAAAAAAAAATTCTAAAATCTTAACTGAAAAAGGGGATGGAGATCAGTTATTCATCAATTTTTCAAGGTGTTATTCTATTGTTATGAGTAAAATTTGTTGAAATTTTGTGTTTGTGTGTTTATTTACTTAGACAAGGCTCTCTTGATGCAGCCCTTGTCGTCATTATTATCAAGACGTACCGACACTACGGATCCTTTTGACTCTATCTCGCATTCCATCCCAATCGATCATCGCTTTTGGTAAATCCTCTACATGGTATCTTGTGTCTGCACAGAACTGATGAATGTAAGATTTTACTGGTTGGCCAATACTGGTATGCCCATGCGTAGGAGTCCATAGAACTTCGCTTATGAGTTTTCCTTGCTTCTGCCAGCAGTTTCTAGCAATGCTTGCTTGTCTTACTTGGACGGTTTGAAATGGGAGGTAAGTGGTCATACAACTGCTGTTTTATAGGATGCTGCTTCTGGTGTTTTTTCAAAATAAGACGCAGCATCTTTGTGTCGTTCTCATCCGAGCGATTAGTTAGTCCAAGTGGTGCAACCATGCAATAGTCCTGATGCGGCTACAGCTTGAAAGAATACCCGTTTTATTTTATCAAAGATATCAGATTTACATATAATCAATAACCTGTCAATAGCGTTCCATACTTTACCTATGCGTACATGGATTTCAGAATATGATATTGAACCGTTGTAACTAGATTTACTTTCAATTCACGCCTCAAAAATAAATTTAGTGAATATTAAATGACAAAACATAACTAATTTACACGAGAAAAGAATCAGTATTCTATAGATGCGAACGCACCTTTTTTAATTGGAAGGATGGGTTTTGTTGGCACAGAGAAGATCAAGAAAATTAGGTTGCAGGTTTATGAGTTTGAGCCGCAAACCTCAATGTTCAAAGAACTTTTCTGTTTGCTTCGTAAATAATGCTTATTATTAAACCCAAATTGGAAAATCTAGTAAAATAAGTTCAACAGTTGTACAAAGCCAGGGATAATTTACTATATTTTCCGGTCTCAGGCAACTTGTCAACATTATACAGCGATTACAATATCAACTACTAAAATCACCCTTTGTTGATTTCTGTCCTTTTATTTATCCAGCCGAAATTTTATTCCCTTCCCCGAGTTTATGTAGACCCCTCTGAGAAACCCTGTACTCGAGTTAATTAAAATTTGTCGTTGGACTTTAAAATATCTCAGATTTTAAAATGAAGCATTTCTATATTTTACATGTCAACTACTTCAGATTAAATTTCTATCAATCAGAACATAGAAGTAAGTTTAGGTGAAACTTAAATTCTCATCCTGTACCAGCCAGACTTTACTATGTCATATCGCAGAGGTTTTCTAAGTGTGGTCTGCAAAAAAGGAAAATCATTTGAAAAAGATAAAGTTAAAGATAATTGAAATAAAATCAGTTTTGAGAAAGTTATTTTTATTTCAGCATTTTAGTAAATATAACTTAGATGAGAGTTCCATTAAATTTGTAGAGAACAACCAATTCAAATTCAGAAAAGTTTCTCTTCACTTCAGTGTCCACTTTATATGAAAGATTTAAAGGTTTGACTTTTGAAATTTCTGAAAAGAATATACACAGCGTTGATTGATTTTTAAAGACTTGATAACCGGTCTGGGTTATTTTATGCCTGGAATTGTACGTTTATATTTCATTTTTTTAGTGTAGTTGTTTCTTAAAAGATTTTTGTACACAGTTATGGAGACAGGTATTCCTATCTAATACGAATAATTTGCAAACAGATCTATTTGACCCATAGATAGGATCCAAATAGGGATTACCTTTCCGAATCAGAGTGGACTTGGAAGTAAGGTAAAGAAAGGAGTTTTCCACACTCCCCAGAGCACCAGAACTGAAGCCTCGCTACCAGTTGCAGTTTAATGTCATAAGCAGGACAACCCTTCAACAGAGGTACAGTTAGTGAATTCTAAGCCTCGCTGACAAGGTGGAAGAATGACAATGACTAGATAGGAAAATCCAACGGTTTACGATTAAACGAGATTTCAAAAAGATATCTAACAAAAAATAATAATGAAACAGTATACTTCATCACATTGACTTTCATTTTCCCCACTTTTAGAACTTAGCGACAAACTTGGCAAAAAGCTTAAAAAAATTACTAAGTCAGAAGTATGAATAAAACTCACTCAAAATGATAATTCAGATTAACTTGCTGACCATTTTAGTACACGAGGCGCCTCTAAAGACTAATCATAGCTTATATTTGGCACATTGTTGCATGTATTGAGCTAAGCCGTCGGCTATGGACATAATGTGACAAAAGGCTTATTTTCAAATTAAGTAAATTTAGTTAGAATTTTTTCCTTCTCTTAGGTTGATTTCTTAACTAAAATTAAAACTAATACAGTCTACTCAACTGTTGACCCCAAACTGGGAGAAAAAAAGATCGAAACTCAAGTAGCCTCGTCCAGGATTTGAACTCTGGTCACCGATTCTATTCTATTCGATGATAGCCGTTACGCTCAGCGCACCTCCTAAGACCAGGATAGCAAGTATAGAGCACCAAGGGAAGATCGAACCAACTACTCAGTAATGACTGGCTAGCAATACTAGCTTCTTAACTACCAGATATCCCCACCCTTTAGAATATATATTTTAAAAATAAATGTATTTAGTTTACTAGTATCACTGTGTCGTGGGTGTTATTCTAAACTACATCTGTTGGTGAAGCTCCAGTTTTGGATCTCCTGGGAATGTGGAGTACCCCACTTCATTATTGCTTCCATGTTCACTCCGATCATGGGTCAAACAGATCTGTTTAGACATTATTAATTTTAGATATGAAGGATTGAAACCATATAACTGACAGCAAAATATTTGTATTTGGTAGGAATTGTTGATACTATAAAACTGTGTGCAAACAAATAATAGTCATAGAAAAATTTTTTAAAGTGTCATTTTAAAAAAAATGATGGCAATGGAATGTTGAAAATAATAAGTTTATGATTAAAATCGCATTTACAAATGAATCAAATTTCGGCATTAAATAACCCATAAGCAATTTATATACTGTTAAATAAAACAAATCAAACCAAACTGTAATTTCCTTATCAACATTAGACAAAAACCTTTTTTGAGAGTCCGCATGTTTGATTAAAACATCAAGCAGTCGACATTATTGCAACTGTGTAACAAAAATATGAAATTGTTGCAGACTAACTAAGAGTACACACACACTCTCTCTCTATATATATATATATGTGTGTGTGTGTGTGTGTGTGTGTGTGTGTGTGTGTGTGTGTGTGTGTGCAATTTTATCTTTGTTTTGCGAGTTACAATGCTGTTAGGTTTAATAATATTCAATATCTAATAATATCCATTTTGATTGTGGAATGACGCATAAGAAATAATAAACTATGGTAGCTTTGCAATTATATTATTTAAATAGAGGGATTATATATTCAATTTCATATTATATATTTCAATTTCTCATATGGTATCTTTGGTTTTTATTTTTAAAAATGGATAGACAAGTACTGTTTTTTGGGAAGGTCAATACTATTTAATATATATTACTATATATCACTTTATATAACTATATAAAACAACTATAAAAAAACAACTATATATATATATATATATTACACGTGTGTTTGTGTGCATTTGCAAAATGAATTAGATTAGAGTAATGATAACTGTCACGAAGAAAGATAAGTCATAGTTTTGAAGGTCCAATTTCTTTCAAGTTTTCGATAAGGACAAGAATAAGCATCCAAAGTTTAAAAAAAAAATAGAACAAGTTTTTATCATCTGAATAATGAACACGCAAAGATATAAAGAAAAACATCAAAATTAGAGGGAAAAAATCGGATGAGTTAATTTGCGACTTTTTACCCCATTATATGTAGGTAGACCTTTGTAAATTTCCGGTGGGTTACAGTCCCTTCTATCTTGCTGACGTTTGCCCTCCGGTTCCAGCGAAGCGATACCTCTCTTGCAACCGTCTTGAAGCAATTCAGGTTGCAATAATACAAGAAAATGAAGCCCTAATAAAAAGCATCCGACAACTTCCCTCCTGAAGCAGACAAGTCAGGAAACGAGGCCCAAGAAAAATATGATTGATGAGACACTGGCACGGCTGAGCGGCCATCAAACTATTTAAAGGTCAATAAACACACTTCCCAATCAGTTTTCCAACCCGGGCGATGACGTGACCATCAAGTCGAAAAATTTCTCTCCACTTCTCCCACCACCAACAAAATTCGATGAAAAATAGCATTGCATTCTAGATAATGATGGGCCTTATTATTATTTATATATACATACGCCGAGGATCAGGTGAGGGATGATATAGCAAACGTTGAAAAGTCTACGTTGTCCGGTAACTGCTGGTCGATAAAGAAAAAAAAAATCTAAGAAGTAATATGTAAAGCAGGAGATAAAGACGAAAATAAGAAAAGGCTGAACTTCAGTGTTTTAGAGAGAGAGAGAGAGAGAGAGAGAGAGAGAGAGAGAGAGAGAGAGAGACTTAAACCAATAAGAGGGTCTGTATTTGTGAGATGCTGGGCTGGCCAGGATAAAGAGTGGGGGGGTGAATACTATTGAAAGAGGAGGAGAAAATCAGGGATTTAGAAAAAGAGATAAATAACATTATATGTATGAGGTGCTGGAGTGCCCAGAGTAAAAGAAAAAAAAAATGGAGAAACTGAGAGGGCAGGATGGAGAGAAAGAGGGCTTTACCTCTGAAGAAAGAAATATCAAGACACATGAGCGTATGTAAATGTGTTTGAGGAGGGGAGGAGAGACGAGTGTTTGCGCCAACGCTTAGTGCGATTATTGAGTATGTAGCTGGATGGACAGGTAGATGGTTGTCAGTTTCCGCATTCTAATGCGTGTTTTGCATGCATTTTTATGTATACACATCTTTATCTCATAAATTATGTATCACTGTCATTCTACGTATATATATATATATATATATATATATATATATATATATATATATATATACATATATATATATATATATATATATATATCCAGTTAGTGTCCGAAGACAATGTGTGTGTAATGGGGGTGGTTATCATACGGGTTTTTATGTGTGTACATATTTATTGGCCACGCAACCTGGTCTCACTACAGAGTAATGAGAAATTTCGTTGATAGTGTAACACGAGGCATTACTCGAATAGACGGCAAGAAGAAAATAAAATTAACGAAGAGAAAATGAGAAAATGAAGCGAAAATAAATTGAAAGAAATTAAAAAGTTAGGAAGAATGAGAAGTAATGCTGAGAAAAAAACAGACAGAGTGGGAGAGAAAAAGGAAGTATAGGAAAAAGCAAAACGGAATACAATGCATCTATTATGAGGGGATCTTTGATATATATATATATATATATATATATATATATATATATATATATATATATATATATATAATATTTCAAGATAAATACACACTCATGTGTGAACATATAGTGAAAGCGCAACATACTCACGCTTGTGTATAAATGGCGGTTTTGTTCGTGTGCTTGAGATTGAGAAACATAAAAAGTCGAGACTGATTGACGTAATTGACCCACCGGGCACCCACTTAACAGACAGAAGGGATCAAAGTGAGAAAAAAGATAGTTCTTCTGTTCTCAATATCACAAACCATTTTAAGATGACAGACTCTAGACTGCATAAGATATTTTATTTCAAATGCTCGGCGGGGTTTAAGAATAAAATCCGCCGTCTCTTATTATTTTTATTTTATTTTATTATTTTGAAATTTTTTTTCAGAAATTTCTTTTGATTATTAAATAATGAAACTTAAAGAATCAGATTATGTCAGAAAATTAACAAAAATTATATAAATGAGGGGTTCACTTTGCAATGAACGATCTTTATTAAATGAACTCTGATTTTGTTTAGCATGAGATTTTTAAATGGGGGAATTTTCTTTTTTTTCTTTAATTTTTGCTGTTAAAATAACATGAAATGATTTTTTTATTTTATTTTCTTCCATTCTACGTACTTATTTAATTTGTTTTTAGTAGATGTAATATTTTACGTTATCTTTTCAAAACAGAATCTTAATTTTCAATCAAGTTTGAAATATATCTTAATATATATGATATATGTAATGAAAATTCAAAAAAGAAAAAGTTTCATTATCGCTGAATGATTATAAAAAAAAGGGGTTTTGACAATTGCAATTAGTTTAATTTTTTTTTAATTTAGCACACAGATTACTCTATCTTGGATACTGAGTACTGCTAAGTGAAATACAGGTAAACAGCTGAAAGTCTTTATATATAAAGTCTGTAACTACAATATATATAGTGAGGAGGAGGAAGAAAAGTATACATGTATTTGAGTTAATGAGCAACTAACTTTAGGAAAATGTACAGGCATGTTTTCCATCGCACTAAAAATCTATCTATAATAATTTCAATCGGTTAGAGGTATTGCTATCACTCTCTCATATATATATATATATATATATATATATATATATATACATATATATATATATATATATATATATATATATATATATATATATATATATATATATATATATATAATGGGTTTGGGTGTGTTTTTATAGCATTCTACCGCTGTGTGTGCGTGTTTTATAGCATTCTACCGCAGAAGTTTGGAACATCCGACAGCAGAATTAATTCCTTCTTCATTACAAGCCACTATATTCTTTCTTTTTCGAGTGTCCATAGCACTCTCAGCCGCTTTCCAGATCTTAGGGCTTTCAGCCCTGCATTTTAGAAAACCGGTCAAAGTTTATCAAGCAAGATTGTTCAATGGCAGCCCCTTCGTATCCGGTAATTTTAGAACCTTATTACAATAATTCCAGGGAATCTTGTGCAAGTGTTCCTCCAGGCACTGTACCACAAACCTTGATCATCGTTGTTGTGGCAACCTTGTTGATAGTGGAATAGTGTTACACATGGTGTACCAAGCTATGTTGGCTTTTTGGCCGTCGGTGTATTGTGATAATTCTTAGATATTTATGGTGACAGGCGTTAAGCTTATCCATAACTGCCTTTGGAGACTCCCAGCGGCTACAATTGTACATCATCAAGGACATACATATTGCATTCTATAGGTGTACACTCTTTGTGAGAAGAAACTTCAATCTACGTATCAATATCTTCCAGAAACTCCGGAAAGCAATGTTGCCCATTACACAATATGTCGATATATCAGAGGAGCTATAGAGAATTGATCTAAGAATCTTTTTCTTCTTCCAGTCTTCATCTCTCCTACGAGATGTCTCGTTTTAAAAAAGGTTGTCTATGTCCAAGAGATATACATGGGTGAACCCTCCTTTATCTTCGTTCATGAATAAGTTCATATTTCTATGTTTCTGCAGCTATAGGGAACAGTTATTTAAGTGCCTTTTTGTCCTCATCTACGAAGTCCACATCATTTTCATATTCCATTTTTAGTGGCTTGCTTGGTGATGTGATTGGCGGAACACGTCCTGTAGAGCATGTTCGTACCGACGACAGCGCAAGAACAGAGAAAATCACTGGAGAAAGATAGTCACACAGAGGAGGGCTAATTGTTGTCTAAAATTCAAAGTCTTGATGACACCCCTTAGTTTGGTATCAGCCAGCAGTAATCTGATTAGTCGCATCTCATTCTCATAACAATCAGATTGGTGTAGCACATCCAAAATCTTTGATTTTTCAATAGTGTCAAATGATCGGGACATGTCTATGCCCATTTTGAAGAAATCTCAGAGCGTGAATATATCCACGAAAGTAAGCATGCGCATATATACACACACATACATAAAGATATATATTTGTATACACACACATACATAAATACATATTTCCAAGCACAAAAATATATATATACACATATGTGTGCATATATATATATATATATGTATATACGTGTGTGTATATATATTTGTATATACATGTATACATAAGTGTTTAGTATGTGTGTGTGTGTGTGTGTGTGTGTGTGTGTGTGTGTGTGTGTGTGTGTGTGTGTGTGTGTGTGTGTGTGTTTCTCTGTACATATGTGTGTATATATTTATGTGTATATATATATATATATATACATGCACACACATCTGTATGCTAATGTATATATGTGTCTTTGTGTATATGTGAATACATCGGTGTGTGTGTGTGTGTGTGTGTGTGTGTGTGTGTGTGTGTGTGTGTGTGTGTGTGTGTGTGTGTGTGTGTGTGCAACACTCCCTGGAAAAATGTGCTAGAAGGACTTTAGATTGTCACTGTATAATAGTCATGAGGACTTAGAGAGTGGTATTTAAGTTGTATAAGCACTGGCTACCGTAGTACTATGACGTGTAAATTGAACCTTAGGATCTTTTCATCAACCACCTTTTTTCTCAAAAAGGTCCCATGGCGATGGGGGCGCAACAACGTATGCATGCTTCACCTCATTGGAAGCATAGAGTTATATATCTACCATTGAGTGGTAGGAATCTTTACCTGATATCGTAATTGTGTCCTCCCATGACAGGGACAGACCCCAGTGGAGACTCCTGTGTCTGAGCTGCTTTATATAAAAGAGCAGAGAGGAATGGTGACAGTGTGAAATTATGGGAGGGGCGGCAGTGAGCTGTGAAAGATTATGCAGTTATGATATATATGTGTGCGTGAGAGAGAGAGAGACAGAGACAGAGACAGAGACAGAGACAGAGAGAGAGAAAGAGACGAACAAGACATGCTGGTCAAAGAATAAACTCTTAAGCGATATTCTCTAATGGACTCCTACACATCAACAGATCCGTGTTGTCCGATTGGTAAGGAATAAGATACGTCAGCATTTTACGGACACTGAATGTAATCTATAGCACCAGCCAAAGGCGATAGAC
>CAUZXS010005035.1:0-29947 GCA_963585895.1 Sepioteuthis lessoniana | reverse complement strand
CAGCTCGAACATACATACAGCAGCTATGTGATGATACGGGATGTATCCCTGAAGACCTGCTAGAGGCGATGAACGATAGGGAAAAGTGGCGAGAGAGGGTCAGGGATATCCGTGCTAGCGGCACGACGTGATGATGATGATGATGATGATGATTACCACGTAGGTTGTGCTTTATCTCTTTTAACTTTCTGCATTTAGTTTGGGTTCGTTAGCTTATGTATATATATATGTTTTTTTTAATGGTGTATCAACTTTTGTGGATCATTTAATGCCACAGCTATCATTCTTTTTGAAGAGCAGTAGTGATAAAATTTACCCCTTAGCTGGCGTAATAAGGAGATTTGTACCTCTCCCAAGAATATTTGTCCGAAGGTAATCGTAATAATGCTATTCAAGTTCCCTGTCCCATAAAAGAATGTTGCAGTCAAGTACTTGAGTTTCTATGCTAAGAAGCCTTCCCTTCTTTATAAACGGGAACGCAGAAAAGTAATTTCATGACGAAAACAATATCTAAAAAATCTATGTTAGAACGTATTGCAAGACTTAGCGTATGGAGTCGTATTTTGTGTAACAGTTTTTGTCGTAGGAAATGCAATCAACTGTCCGAATTGAGATACTGGACCAACCTGTTCGTGAGTCATTTCGCGTTAATGACCAAGAAAACAGTATCACTTATCCTATTTCCTTCCTTCCTTGCTATGGGGTGATTGTAGGGTACACTTGGATTCTTATTCTTGATTAGGCAACCAAGTAAGAAAAAACTTTTTGATGTGAAATTCTTTACCCCACTAAATATGACCTGTCATTTCCTGCGTATGACAGTGGGTCAGGTTAAATTTACTCAGAAATGGATAGTTAGAATAGGCTTAAATCAATTTATCAACAATGATAGGGACTGTATCTAAATCTCATTACGTTGTATGTGGAACATTATATATGATATGGAAAAGTTAATTTTCTTATTGCACACATACTTATATACATTGTTACGTGGGGTAGAAAATAGGAGAAATATATTTTTTATGTACATTACAAGTGTGTTTTGTGTGTTATTATTCCGAGACGAAAAATAAAGTTGGGAAAGAGAGGCGCCAACCTTACCCTTTCTCATCATGCATGATTTGCTCGGTAGTTCACGGGGCTAAAGAAGGAAGAGAAAAGAAAAACGACGACGACAAGAAATGGAATTGCAAGTCAACCCCTTTCCACTATTTACCCATCTCAGCTAGCCTTGAACTCTTGGAATGAACGTTGGGTGATCTTATCAACCACGTGTCCAGCTCTAAGAGTCAGGGGTGAGACCCTTCTGGTTTTTGACTCTTGCTAGGTGACGAGAGTAGTAGCGGTCCTGACTTTGAGGCATCAACATCCATTCAAGAGCTCCGTTCCAGTAGACCCGAAATGTGACTAAGAAAAAGACAACAGAAACCTAAAGAATCCTCGTGGCACTTAAGTTCAAGCTTCTTCAAGAAAAAAAAAAACAGAACGAAAGAAAAAAAGAATGAAAGAAAAAAGATTATTAACAAGTCCTAAACCCTCAGTGAGTTTCATATTTCTTTTTCCTCTATGTGTCTACCTTGCAAATCTGTTTGAGTTGTGATTCGTCTCGGACTTCATATATAAATAGTAACGTTAGTTTTCCAACCCCCTTCTGTTCTTAAAGCTGTTTATTTAATTCTTATTTTTCCCTAATTACGTTGTAATAAATTTTGTTGTTAAATCTTCAAATTGTGTAATGTTGGTTTTGTGAGTGCCTGTCACTTATTCTGCTGTGATTTACCGAGAGTCTTCGATTAGAGAAATTTCCTTCCCATAGTTCACCCCTTTTTTTATCGAACCTTGGGACATTCTCGCAATTTTTTACTTTTTTTTTTTTTATTATTCTCGTTACGTGCCAGTTATCGCAGTCCTAGTGAAAGCCAGTTTGTAACAACATGCACATGTGTTTATACAGACAAACACAAATGTACGTGTTGAGACACTCATGCATATTTGTTTGGTTGAAAAGTAAATCTATGATTTATACCAATGGTAAGTCTTTATTTCCTGACTTTTGCAGAAATGATGTAATACTAAAATTACGAGTAGTTTCCAAACATATATGATAATAATTAATTAATTTGGCATGAACTGTTGGCTCAGTTGTGGAGTGTCGACAATGCAATCTATGGTCACTGGTTCGATCTCCTAATAGTGGAGATCACGGTATACACTGTTGATGAGATCAAATTAGGTCGAAACTGCTGTCCAGTATTTCTGTATGTCATGCGTAAGGGTTCGCCGGATTTTCTGGTCATGGTGGTTCAATTCCCAACGAAATTCCTGTATAAATATTTGATACTCGTAATTTTGCATTTTTTTAAAATTCAGAAATGGATAAATGGTAATGAATTACAGCGAATTTTGTGGAAACAAGTTTAAGTCTTTATATTTAAAAAAAGTTATAATCTTGATGCATTTGTATCTAGCCAACCTGTCCGCCACAGGCAAGAAGTGACGCAAAGCCTATTTTAAGTGTAATATAACAGATCTGAAATCAGGATTTTTTCGGGCCTGTCAATTTATCCAGAATAACGAACATAATCTTCTCTGCTATTTACCATAACTAGCTAAATAGAACTGATGGGTTTATGGAAAAACCCATCAATTTCAATGTATTAAAAAATAAGTTCTATTTTAGTGGCAAATAAAAGCTCGAGAAGTTTGAATGTTTGAATGTGCAATTTTTCCATTTATTGACCAATAGGTGCTTATGCACTCGTTTTAAATTTTCGTACATATTCGCTAACGAAAATATTAGACTTGCAGAGAAAAATTTCAAGGATCAAAGTTCAAAACAATTTCAGGAATCGTTTCCTTCCTACATTGTTAAAGATACATTTTAAACAATTAGAATTAAAAATAAATCATAACCTTTTTAGGTCTAATTTTGAGATAACTTCATCTTGAAATGAGCGAAAATTCCATAAACCGGGAGTAGATTTGAGGATCCGTTCTGTAAATCCACTCAAAAACTTCGAACTCTTTTTTTCTTTTGAGTGAAAATATATCAAGCAGTTCCATCAAGAATGCATTTAATTTTAATATGAGTTAATTATTCTAAATTGAATGAAAATATTGTTTATAGAGACTTATTCTGAAAATTCTTCAAACATTTAACTACTTTCATATATGAATATACTTTCACTCTTACAGGTGACATACTCACACAAATATCTTTTACACACACAAATGTTTTAACTAAAGTTAGACAATCGCAAACTTTAATGCATGAAATTTTTGTCTTGCAATGTAAACATTGAAAATATTTACGCGCTGATGAATATTATCTTCTCATGCCAGTAAAATACTTCTTATCTTCTTTTTTTCAACAAAATTTTCCCTCGAGTTAAAGAAATACATTTTATCTAATTTGAAGATTTGTGTTTTATTACAAAAGTTACTCATTTATCCTCAACAGATTCATACCTTTCTAAAATTCTAGGAGTGAAATGAAATAAATTTTGGCCATGATTTGGAAACGGATCCCCGATTCCATTACCTTGGTAACCGTCATGAAACGAATGCCTACTATAATCACGATGTGTATATTTATTCGCTCATTTATAAGTACAAGCAGATTCGCACTTTTCCTTGCATTCACACACAGAGGAATTAACACACACACACACATACACACACACACACATACACCCACACAAACGGCTATCATACGAACGACGAATTCTTTGACCCATTATTTTCAGGTGATACGCTTACGCTGGTGCCATATTACATTGGAAATGGCAGAAATGAAGAAAAATCCTGCCGAAAAAAAAAATTCCTTTCGCTGAAATAAAGACGAAAACTGAAGCAGATACATTTTGTTGAGGATCACCTAAAAACATCTATAAACTATCAATCCTAATAATTCTTTTAGAAAAAAAGTTTTTCTAAAATAACCAAAAACAGAATGCGCTTATTTCACGTTAAAAATTACGCAAGCAAAACTGGTATTATTCGGTTTAATTCATTATAAAAACATATAGCATTTATTGCCTGTGTGCTAAAAAAAATTACGACATCTCCGTAAGCACAAGTGAAATTATATATATATATAGTGAGAGAGAGAGAGAGAGAGAATGGGAAGTGCCCTTTTATTGAAATGGCTCACTCGTAACTGGAGCGTTAGTAATTGTTAGGGCGTCATCTATAGGTCAAATATGTATGTTTAAATATATAAGTATTAAATAAAAACCAGTGCAACAATAAAAATATTTATAATATACTTCAATATGGACAGTTTCAATATGAATAGTTTTACTTTTCAAATTATGAATATCATATAGGAATATTTGAAACATAATACTAAAATATTTTAGTTAAATCTATCAGAAAGCACACTGGTACCAACGAAAGAACGGAAAAGGGTCAACCGTATGAATTCTCATTTTTGTACCGAGAGGAGGCCAAACTCGAAACTTGGATATTTCTTTTAAAGAGTCAGTTAGTCACGGGGCCAATGATGAGTCATGAGCTGAGTAATAAGGCTAAAGGGAAACCACCTGTGTTCTCGTGGTCAGTAAGATGGATTATACATGTCTTAAACTTTCTCTAATAGTATTAGAAAGCCACAGTACGTTTTATTTTACGGTTGGCACTGGTTTAAAGTTGATAACACCAGCTATAAACGTGAGAACATTTTCTATAACGCGTACTGTGTGTTTTTTTATTCGAGAAAACTTTATCATCCCTTTGTGTCCTCGAATTTATGATGTGAAACTTTTCGTAGAATACCTTGGAAAAGCCCTCTGTAAAGCATTATGTAATATATTCACGTCCAAAAATATACGACCAATATACGAACACGTGAAATAGACATATTCATACGGATACGGAAAACGTTCACAAATGTTCATAAACATAGGAATCTGAAAAACACGAAACACTTACGACTCTATTTTTTGGTTCAGGTACGAAACTTTTTATTACCTTTTTGAGTTTAAGGGTTTTCGACATGAGGACAGAGAGACACAATTTATTTCTATGCTGACTTTTCTTTTTTCTGTTGTGTCTTTTGCGTTTTCTCTCTCTCCTTCCATCACCTGAACTAGCCGTTCGAAATTTATTCCTATGTTTCTTGGCCGTTTACTCGATCCTGTGGACCCAGATTAGTAACCATGCCATGAACGGCATGCCTTGGCATCCGGCTCCAAATAATATATGTAATATATCTACGACCAAAAATACGATCAAGACACGAATATGTAAAAACGTTCATATACGCATATAGGAATCCGAAAAACACGAAATTGGTTCAGGTACGATACTTCTTATTACCTTTTTGAGTTTAAAATTTTTCGACATGAGGAGAGAGACACACAATTTCTTTCTATCCAGACTTTTCTATCTGAACCCACCACGTGCGGCACCCTGCCGCAAACTACTGATCTCGTCTCGGAGAGCTCTGGAAAATCAACTACCTTCCACTAGCGTCGAATCTCAAATAACAGTTTTTTTCAAATTCAAAAATCCTCAGCCTATCGCTTCCGGGCATGACGTCATTCACGACCCCGGTTTCATTTCCTCTCTGGGGTTTTATTGTGACATCTGTGATTGTCACAGCCACCCCGCACCTGCGTGAACACCTGCACTCAATGTGGGCATCTAACTAACCCATGCACTAAGCCGAAAGGTTCTCAGCCTAAATAAAACTAAAGGCAAGTTATATAAAACGAAAAATGATAATATATAATTAATTATATAAAAATAAAGTCTATTCTAAATAATGTCACTTCTCTGAGATAGCAGACAAATAAACATTAAAGTTGAATGTGATTGATTTATTTATTGATTTATTTATAGCATGTCAACTCGCCGATTGTTATAATTTGCCTCGAAGTTTGGGAATTGCATTCATTGGATATTATCACTTTTGAATCATTGTTTCTTAATATTTTTTTACATACAGTTGTATGGTATCAAATGTTATTATCAAATATAAATAATGTTCAAAGAATTCCACGGTTTTGAATATCCCTAACTTATAATTTATGCATAATTCTCTGTTTTCAAAGGAATGTTTATTTTTCATTATTGTCTTTTGTTTACACTCAATTCATCAGAATAAAATAACTAATAACTATCCTTTATAAATGATTATAAGTTCCAGTAATTATTTGGTCCAGTCGGCTGGGGTTATAGAATAAACCGACTGCTACTCTGTAGAAGGGTAATTCACCCCCAACGAGTGTCCTAATATGAGACTTAACAATCTTATGGTGAGACTCAAGTAATGCCGAAGCGTTGGAAAATGCGGAGTACCCTTTTATTGTCATCGCTCCTACGTCCATTCTGGCTGGTGTTGAAGCATCTGATCGGGTCTTATATATGGGTCAAATATAATTGTTTAACATATCAACTTTGTACTTTGAGATTGAAACTGAGCGCAAAAAGATGACTTGTACTAAACTGAATTGCTTGAAATAGAATAGATGAATTATTTAACCGTGTATTAGCAGATGACTGATGATTCATAGAATTGTTAGGGATACATGACAATAGTTGGAACAGTTTAACTTTGTTGACATGTTAAACTAAATTGTTTGAATTAGAACTGTTTGATCATTTAACTGTGTGTAACCAAATGACTGATGATTAATTGAATTGATTTGGTTTGGTTTCTTTGTTTAATAGCATATCAACTCTTTGTAGGTTATTTAATGCCAATGTAATTCTTGTAGAAGAACAGCAGTGGTACAATTTAACCCATAGCTGGGAGCATAAGGGGGTTTATACCTTTCCCAAGGGTATTTTCCCGAAAGTGATCGTAATAGCGCGACTGGAATTCGAACTCGCTTACTACGATTCCGCAGTCCATCGCTTTAACTATTACACCACGAGGACACCCCCTTGATGTTTGATTGAATTGTTAGTGATACGTATCAATATTTGAAAACAAAAAAGTGATTTATAGTTGATAGAATTATTAATTTTAGATAGAAATAAGTGAAACCATTCTACTGTGTGCAGAAAATGTTTACATGCTCGTCTAAAATGATATCTATAAATGTGTTAAGAAATCATGTATTTAATATGTATGCATATAAATAATTTGACATTGAAAAAAACCAACAATGGTTAATATAACACAAAACAAAGTCAAACCTATTCCTATAATTTTAGTATATATGTATAAAAACTATTTTACATTAATTAACCTACAATGGTTGATATGTCATAAAACCAAACCAAACTCAATCGAGCAACAATTCTTTATAAATATAATTTACATATATTCATATACTATGAAACCATCCAATCTAATTGATTTTTTTAAATATATACATTTTAGCCATAAATATATTCATAACAGGTTCTTCTATTCTGAATCAAAGTGAACCTTGGAATAATGGCAATGAAATCATATTCAATACGTCTCTGATATCCATGCCATAAGACTCGTAACTAGGTGCAATTTAGTCTCATATCCAGTTCTTACCTCTCGGCAGATGAGGCAGTTTGCATATTCTAAAAAACAACAACTGATTTACAACCGAGAACGCATTGTTGATAGTATAAAGTAATTCTACCAAGCTCTGTTTTTTCTCAAAAAATTGTATTGCAATCAGAAAACAGATGATGAAATCTCCTACGGTAGTAAGATAGTCCGCCAGGCACTCTAAGAGATGATTAAAATGCCATCAGTACCATAAAATGATATCAAACTTCCTGGGCGCTGATAAAAAAAACAAAACAAAAAAAAAACCCATTGATCTTCTAAATATATCTGTGAATTTATTCATCAGAATCCCTTAACAACATGTCAGAAAAAGCTAATTACCGAATACAGGGGATGACAGAATTAGATATTTTTCACAAAAATCAAAGGTAAGGCAAAAGGTCTCGGCAACTATTTGTTTACCTTAAATTTTGATCTCACGAAGAAGGTTGAAGGAGTTGAAGATAAGTTCACACGAGGAAAAAAGTCAAATACGTCGTCCAAGATAAATTCCCTTTACTTATCGGTATTGTAACTTACTCCTCAATCGGTCACAAAAAAAAAAAAATAATGGAATCGTGAAGTGATATTCTCGAGTCTATGAAGGAAGATTCACTTTTTGGACATTCCCAATGGTTTGGCGTGGTTTATTTAACCTCGATATTAAGATCCACACAGTACTCTGTCGGTTGGTAATTGTTTTTTTTTTAATCCCTACTGCCCACTAATTGCTGTTTCTCGCACTTCCCGTTAGGTTTTGATTGGCTTTTGTTGTTAGACACATCACTGTGCTCAAAGGTCATTTGTGCTGGAAAGCGTTTACTTCACTTAACATATCAATTGTTACTCCATCTACAAAATTATATACGCCTTAAGATAATAAAACTCACACCCAAAATCAGAGATTAATTAACAGTTGATTCAGGTATCATTTTTTCTTCATATTCAGAAAAAAAATACACACAAAGATATACAGACACGTATCTATCTGTCTATCTCTCTATGATACTACTTTTCGCTTAAAAACTGATTAACGCTTTCAATTGTTTATTTAATTTTTTCCCTGTTCGAATCAACAGTCATTCAAGTTTTAATAAATCAAATTTGATTGTAAGTTGAGGTATATTTTGTTTATTAAAAAGAATATTTGATCAGGCATCTCTCCTGTTTAGAGATGCTTCTTGCTTCTTTTTTCACTTGCAAACGCAACATTCTGATGCCTGGTATATGCGCAGTACAAGACGGTTAATCACGAGAACTCCCACGTCAAGTACATCAGTCACAATCAAGTATTGGGGATTTTTGTTAAGGGTTGGGTCAATGAGTCAGTTACTACGTGACATACATGAAAGAACTACATGAATTTCGGAGTTAGTGAAAACTACATTCGACCCATTCGTCAGGGCAACGATTTAGGAATTCTTGCATCGGTTTAAAAATACTTCACGTCTTCATGATCGGTCTACAAGTGTAGAGGAATTAAAAGAGCATCAAAGTGGGTAGTACTTTTTTTTTTACCGCGACTGACTTTTTTGTATTCCCTGATGAGAGTCCGACGTCTACTCTTCATCTCATATTTCTCTCTGACAATTCATTTAGAGGTTCCACCACGTAAGTCTTGAAATTCGTAAATAAAAGAAATCTACTTTAAACTGTGAAAAATTTAACAACCTCATGAAAGAAATATGCTCAATATGACTTTAAGGGTTTGTCAAATTGGATATTTCATAAGTGGAATAAAGATCATCTCTTAAAAGATTAGCACATTTCAATAAAACAGGACGAAACACGTGACGAAAATGATAGTCAATAGATGGAACACAATGTTTAAAAATATAGGAAAAAGACCCGTTGTTGAGATGGACCCGTCAAATCAGAATAAGAATTTCGCAGGGACAGTAGGGAGAGGAAATTCTATCCAAGACAAGAGATGGCGACTGGGCTTTAAAGGAAATACAGGTGTAAGTACAAAAATATTGGAGAATGCTTAAGAAAAAGTAAGAATTCATGTCTTAAAATAGGCATGTTTAAAATGTATCCCTTATCCAAAACGAATGATAGACAAAAAAGAAAACAGCTAAGATTAGTGTGTCTAAGTGTGATTTTCAGTACAGAAAAAAAGTTGTCGAGCTTGGGAAAGGAGGGAACGGAGAATAAATCCGTTCATTGCTCATATATCTAAAAGTCAAGCAAATTATGGACTGGGATATTTCAAATGTCATCAATATAATGATGTACATTGGTATTTTGGAAAGGAAAATCAATATGCTATAATTTTGTTTAAATGTTAAAGAATACATATTTCTCCAAAATGCTCGTGAACACGCCTTGGGATACAGTGAAATTGCACAAAATGCTTGATATTTTCTTAGTTACTTGTGGCATAATTCAATTATTCATCCGTACAAATAAACACACACACACACACACACACACACACACACACACACACACACACACACACACACACACATCTCACCTCTCTGTCTTTGTATCTCCCTCTCCCGCTCCCTCTTTCCTTCTCTCTCCTTCTCTGTCTCTCTCTCTGTGTCTATATATATATATACATAAATATATTCATATATATATATATATATATATATATGTCTGTCAGTGTGTTTGTGTCTGTGTGCGAGCACGTGTATATGTATGTGTGTGTGTGTGTGTGTGTGTGGATATAAATGGAACAAGTGATCTTATTGTTAGTAGCAATCTTTAATGTATACTACACAGAGGCAAACTCATACAAACTTGGTATTTGTTTAGTATTTTATAGCAAATCAATCCTTGTTGGTAATTTAATGTTAAACACACACACACACACACACACACACACACACATATATATATATATATATATATATATATATATATATATATATATATAAGAAATATCTAGTCAGCCAACCTCAAATTAAGCATCTGGAGTCATTTGGTGAGATGAAGAGTCTAATGGTATTCTTCGTCGACATAAATTTATTATGACAACTTAACCAGGTTTGAGTTTTCTTTTAATTACATCATATATATATATATATTTATATATATATATATATATATATATATATTTGTGTGTGTGTGTGTGCGTGTGTGTGTGTGTGTGTGTGTGTGTGTGTCTGTGTGTGTGTAAGCGAATACGTTGTTAGAATTCATTTACTTGCACACTGTAAAAGGATTTGAAGTATTCTATTTTAATGAGTAATTACATTTACCAATTATTAATAATAAACACATTTCACATACAGAATTATTTAAAATAACTTATTAGCATAATTTTTTCTATAAGATTTAAGAGTTTAATTTGACCCCTAGAGGAAAACCCAAACAGATACTATGATTCCGGATCGGTACCAGCCGAACTGAAGGGGATTAATACTGAGAAAAGTGTACCAAACCCCCAAAACCGCGGTGTAGTTTGTATTGAAAAGAGGCCTTTGAGTCACCCTCAAGTACGGTCGGCGCACTTACTAATCGATAGATAGATAGATGTAATTTGAAAAAAAATGTCCATGATATTTATAAGTTTTAACCCACTACTCTCAACCTTGTGTATGAAATTTAGCACACATATATATATGTGTGTGTGTGTGTGTGTGTGATTTTCGTTTAAATTTTAATATATATACGTGAGCGTTCGTGTGTTTGTCAGTTAGAGAAAGGGTATTTGTGTTTGAGTCTGTTTTGAAAGGAAAAGCCTATGTGAATCTATTTTTTTTTTTTTTTTTATTATTTTAAAAACATTTTTGTCAAATATTTCAGAAAATATTTGTACCACTATTTGAAATGATTGCTTTCCGACCCTTCAGAAAACAATTGAAATCTGTTATTTTATAGGAATTGTCCCATTTCCAATTCATTTTCTGCAAGATACCCTTAATGACAAGCATAACTATGTAAATTCTTATTACCAACTAGATAACTTTGTTTGTTTAATCCTATATCAACTTTCATTGGTTATTCACTGCTATTTCCGAAGCAGTCTACATAGAACATCATCACTAGTACTATTTAGCTGGGCAAATAACGGGTTTCTTACTTTTCCCGAGTGTATTAGTTCGAAAATGAACGTTATAGCGTTACTGAGGTTCAAACTTGCTTTCTTTGACACTATTTACCCAACCCCTCCGCTCGGGGCAGGATATGACACTATGTCAATTTTTAAGCGGAGTTTAACAGGTCTGAATTCAGAGTTTTCCTTCTCCTAGACTAGTTGCCTCACCAAGACTGAAGAAATCAGTCTGACCTACTATTTACCTATAGCTGTTGGGAGAATAATAGGATTAATACCTTTCCAAAGGGTATTAGTGCTATGTGAAATGCTATCAGTCTCGTCCAGGATTTGAACTCGTGTCAGCATGTCCATTTTCTACGACGATAACCATTACACAAGGGGCACCTCCTGAACACCACGGACTCTTGCTTTCTTTGATATCGCTGTCGAACAAGTTAGCCCTTACTCTAGCGGGTAATAACTCCTCCACCTATGTGATATCTACTTATGAATAACTGCGTTTCAAGGTGATTATACGTCTTTCTGATTTCGTCAATTATTACATATCTTTTATTACAAAAACAGTTTTTTTGGGGGGGCGGGTTATCCGATTAAATCAATGTTTGGCAGTTTATACATGGATTGTAAAATATTGTAAGCTAAATATTTTCGTATAAAGATGTTTAAACAACTTTGAAAATAACTCAGTCTTTCATATTACTGTTGTACATTGTGTCAACATCATACTCTGTTGCTGATATATTGATAGACTTGTACTCTATAATATACTAGAACATCCGACAATAATAACAGTTCAATTTCATATAATCTAAAAAAAAAATTAGGAAAGCATCCTCTCTTTCTCTCTCTACCTTGTTGCTGTCTATTGCAATTCAAATAATACATATCCAAACAGAAGAACTCAAAATACTGAAGAAACCGTTCCATTGTGACGTCAGCCTGCTTTCCCAACAACGTGTCTGCTTTATTTTCCTCTCTCTTTCGATGTGGCAATCCACAAATCAAATGATCTGTTCTTTTTTTCTTTTTCACTTTAATTTTTCTTTCTTTCTTTTACTTCTGTTTTAGTCATAAGGTATACAAACTGACAGATATATACACAGAACGCTACCCTTTTGTTTGATATCATTTGGAGATTCTCATGTACTTATAGAATTTATTTCTTAAAATTAACATAAATTATTTTAAGAAACATATTCTTAAATAAAGCAAAGTTAAATAAAAATCTAGAGGTAGCAAACTATTTCAAATATTCATATAAAACATAATGTATAGCTATTTGTCACAAGACAACAATAAAACAAAATCCAACAAATTGATATATGAGCATAAGACTTGAAACTATTTCATAAATAATAATATATCGTCTAGAAAATCAATCTAAATAGATCCGGCATAATATAAAGGTTTCAGTGTCCATAAAATTGTTTTAGCAGCAACTTTGATAAAGTTAAGCATCTTATATATAAGTCAAGCCCCACTGCTATATTTAAGAGGAATGCTATCCCGATCATCATCAATATTACCAAAAATACCAGCAATGACAACAACAACAAATTAAACAGGGGTGTCCACGTGGTGTAATGGTTAAAGCGATGGACTGCGGAATCGT
The DNA here is from genome assembly GCA_963585895.1 of Sepioteuthis lessoniana. NCBI lineage: Eukaryota > Metazoa > Mollusca > Cephalopoda > Myopsida > Loliginidae > Sepioteuthis > Sepioteuthis lessoniana. The sequence goes on along the minus strand of CAUZXS010005035.1, from coordinate 16,843 downwards.
AGTAAGCGAGTTCGTACTCCAGCCACGCTATTATATTCACTTTCGGGAAAATACCCTTGGGAATAGAATGGACCCCCTTATCCTCCCACCTATGGGTTAAATAGTACCACTACTGTTCTTCCTGGAGAATGGCTTTGGCATTAAATAACCTACAAAGGATGATATGCCATCAAACAAAGAAACCAAACCAAAAAAAATTCAACAAAATAATGTTGAACATCGAATCAATGATTACAATCAACTTATTCGAAGTTTTGTAAATAAACAAGACATTGATTTTATTTATAGTGAGAAGATATCAAGCATAACAAGCCATGCTTTGTGAATAAGTTCCTACCAGGAGAGTTTTGCACTAGTGTGTCATAGATTCTCAGAACGACAATCTCCAGTTTCTGAATTGAGTTTTTTTTTTTTCCACTGTGATCACTTGTTTTACTAAAGCAAGGAAAACCAGTGTACAGTACGATTTTACCCACAACTTGGTAAAAAATTGTAGGATGCAAGGGCATTCAAGAGAAACGCAAATTTTCGTCCATGAGTTGAACTCGACTTCCCGACTCCGTATCCAACTATTAATAACACTAAGTTACAGTCGCTACCTTTACAACAGTGACAATATTAATCATCATTTTTGTGCATTCAAAAACTATACTTTAACTTGAAATAGACAAATATTAATAAAAAAAGAACAGGAAGAATCTTTTGAACACGTTTTAATAAAAACTTAAGCTAAAACATGAGAAAAAACGTGTTCTTTCAAAAAACATACCGCACGTTTAAGGAAGCTCACTTAGTGTAATTTATATCATAGTAGGTAATGTACCCGGCCACCAGATTTCGAAACATCGACGAAGCTGTCAGAGTTTAACAGCGTAAATTCCCTGAGGAAAAGTGTGAATCCAACAAAGTTAAACCCAGCTCCAGGTAAAAATATTAAGGTAAACTGCACTTATTAGTCCAAGTATGGAAACATCTATAAGAAGTAGAGCTCAGAATTTAAACTTGTTAAACTTTGCTTAAAATGGCTTTGAGTTCATCCTGCTTATGCAGTGGGGTTGGTAAATACATACATTTGTTTTATTTATTGTCTGGTAAATGTAAATACTTTGCTAACACCCTAATATATACACACACACACATATATATATATATATATATATATGTCCGTGTGTGTGTATGTTGTCAGGAGTTACTAAAATGGCTTATGCAACGTGGCCAGCATGAATATAATTTACGTAATCTAGAAGACGCAGGAATAAATAGTTATGTGATCGGCGGTGATAGTATGGTCAGCACCGGACTGCTCTATCGGTGAGCACGTTCTGGAGTTTTCAGACATAAATACAATTGTCTTCTAAGTAAGAGTGTGTGTGTTTTTGAGAGAGAGAGAGAGAGAGAGAGAGAGAGAGAGAGAGAGAGAGAGAGGAGAGAGAAAGAGAGAGAGAGAGACAGAGAGACAGAGAGGATCATAGATTCTTCTCGGAACTCGTATCTGAATAAATAATGAACTGTTGACTTTGAGACCAAACAATCCCTACCTTAAAGGTTCAAACAATGTCAGTCGACATTGGCAGTCGAATACACAGTATACATGGACATGCATTCTTATGTTTATTCATTAAAAGTTGTTTTTTTAACGATTCCTTCTTTTCTCTCGTTCGAGTGTGCCATTTTTAATTAATCAATTTCAATTTCATATCGATCCGATTGTTTTTTCTTAAAACTTAGAAATATCATTATTTCAAACTTGTTTTCGGGGTATCATCTGACTGCAAAAAATCATTCAACCTAATTTAACCAGACAGTTTGCGTGAACTTCACTAAGACCTAACTGAAGTTCGTAACCAGTTTGGTTAAAATTTCCGTCATTATTTTTTACCTTGTGTTTTCTGACATGTGATTTTTTTAAATTTAAGCATCTTTTCGCCCACACTTAAGATACATAACTCACATCTTCGTTTCTCTGGTTCATTTCTTATTTATTTCTGCCTCTATTTCTTTATATAGTCTGATCTAAAAATTCTGAAGGTTTTGCTTACTAAACTGCAAAGTCGTATGTGACGGTAAACGTTTCTAAGGATTGACCTGCAGTAGGTTAGAGAATTTAAGCGGTTCTTTTTCCTTGAATCTCATGATATGAAAGACATGTTTATGGACACTGACCCTAGGTGAGAGTAAAGTGTTTGACGGCAATTTTAGACAGCAAACTTCTTTTCATCCATGATATGCTTAAAACTCAATTCTTCTTCTATAAGGCTCATGTTAACAAAGAAAACATTAGTAAAAGAAACTCTGATTCTCCGTGTGCCGATATTTTTTTTTATAATCAAAGACTAGCTTATATTTTCCATTCCACGGGGATTAGGTTTGGACGGAAGTAAAACTAGAGGCAGAACAATCAATATCCTTTTTTCTGAAATCTTGAAAGCATTCCCTACAGTATCTGGATGTATGAGTGCCTGAAAAGCTGAATGTAAATATATATATATATATATATATATATATACATATATATGTATGTGTGTGTGTGTGTGTGTGTGTGTGTGTGTGTGTGTGTGTGTGTGTGTGTGTGTGTGTAACTTTGATGTATATATAATATATATAACCTTTATATTTGCTTCAATGTCGATCAGCATCGATATTGTTCACCCAGTGACGTATTTATTGCTGTGTCTTCAACTTTAAACAGATTAACTGAAGGCGAATTGAATTGGAAAACTATTCAAAAAGCGATAGCCATAACTGTGATTCAAAAATTACATTTAAAAGTTTAAAATAACAATTCTGATTTAATCTGACATGCTAGAGTTGAAATAAATGTTTGAAAGTTTAGATAAATTAGAATAGTCAATATTTTCCCCTTAAGAATAGAGCAAATTCCAGACACGGTGATTTATCGTATAATCTATGTGATACACAGGATGATTCTTCAAAGTAATTCCCTACATGAATATCGGCGGCATAGATATCCAGTCGATAGGAAAATAATGACCGCTTCTTGAATAAACTTTTTTATTTATGAATTTAGAAACAATGTTTTAATCAGTAATAATATGATACTTGAATATATTTACGTTTTTACTATGAATTAAAAAGATTATTTGTAACTTTAACAGAAAACTCTAAAGATTTTGATGACAGGAAATCTTTAACTGCGGTTTCTACCCCTCATTTGGAACGGAATGTTTTGTTTTTGTCGTCTAGGAATAACCAAATGCTTGAAAAATTATTGGTGGGTGTCCGCGTGGTTTAATGTTTAAAGCGATGAGCTATGGAATCGTAGTAAGCGAGTTCGAACTCTAACCGCGCTGTTACGTTCATTTTTGGACGAATGCTCTTGGGAAAGGTATGAACCCCCTTATCCTTACGGGTATAGGTTGAATAGTACCACAACTGTTCTCCTCGAACGATGACCCTGTCATTAAATAACTAACAAAGGATAATATGCCAATAAACCTAAACAAAACGAAAAAAAAAAATCGTTCGTGAGAGAGAGAGAGAGAGAGGGATAAGTGGAGTATGGTACAATTTACGAACCCCTCCGCTCGGGCAGGATATGACACAAGGTCAATTTAAAAGCGGAGTTTAACAGGTTTGAATTCAGAGTTTTCCTTCTCCTTGACTAGTTGCCTAACCAAGGCTGAAGAACCTAGTCTGTACTACTATTTACCCATAGCTGGAGGGAGAATAATTGGATTCATACCTTTCCCAAGGGTATTAGTGCTATGTGAAATGTAATCAGTCTCGTCCAGGATTTGAACTCGTATCGCCGTGTTCATTTCCTACGGCGATAACGACTACACCACGGGCAGTATGGTGGATGTAGAAAAGTCTAATCCTAAGTCACTGAACTTCTGCAAGGCTGTCTTGGTAACGTTATCATGAAGTAAAATTGAACCGCGTCGATTAACAAGTACGCGTCACAATTTGAATAAATGAACATGCATTACTACTTTTCTAATTTCAAGCATCTCATCGCCGTTACGGAACATATGACTCCAGCGCCATATTGTCTGGTCCCATGTGGATCCTTCACCCTATGCTCAGTTGATATTGGCAGCTGTTTGAGAGTCATAATGATCAAGTTGGAATTCATGCAAAAAGAAAAAAAAAAGAAACTCATCACTTCTTTTTTAATGTTCATGTTCAAAATCAAATACTGATAGAAGTCATAAAAAGTAAACAAAGATGACACCGTCATAATTAGAAATGGAATTTTTTTAAAACTACAATAATCGTTATAGGTTAGAACAGAATGTAAACACTGTACTAAAATTCGATTATATTTTTTGAACAACTCAATTGCATTACTTGATGTGAACTGCCTCTGCTCTACGTCGCATGTGAAAGATTCTATGAAGAGTTAATATTCCTATAGTGATAGTTTTTGAACAACTACAATTTTGCTTGTGAAAGATTCAACAGAAGAGTTAATATTCCAATTGTGATAGTTTTTGAACTACAACAATTTTGCATGTGAAAGATTCTATGAAGAATTAATATTCCTATAGTGATACTTTTTGAACAACTACATTTTTTCTGAAAATAAAATACTTTTGAATTAGAGTTTTAAATATATGGGAATTCTTATTTATTAATATATTTACAATCAGAGTTTAATTCCTTTGGAGTTTGGCAACAGATAATACCTAATAATTTTATGATAGAAAAATATATCCCAGACATGAACAACAATCGAATATTATTTGGATAAGCGGAACATATAAGATTTTAAATCTAATCAAAAGAAAACAAATTGTATTCAGATGGTATCATTTTAAATTATATATTAACGGAAGTTGTACTCGATCTCTGTTGATTTTCATTTCCTCACAACACTTGTTCTTTCAATTGCTAGGACTAAAAGATACGAAATTATTATAATGGTATTATCTCTGCAGTCGGCAACGCTGCTTTTCGATATTGAGCGATGGTTATTTTTTTTACAATGCGCCAATATCTAATACTGCTCACAATATGGAAAAAAGGAATGTTTTATTGCAGAAAATTTCCTCCATCCATCGACTTTATTGTGCTCTTTGTATCTTTTGCAGCTTCCTTTGTAATAAATATAGGTCTCCTTTCGGAGAGTCCCTCATATTTGTGATTTAATTCCAAATTGTGTCATAGATAGGAAATTCAATATCTCTATAAACATTTGCTATCTACGAAAATCTATTCATATTTCTCAAAATTAAACTGCAATGTGTTTTCTTCAAAACCAATTTGTCATGCCAATTTTTGATTATTATAAGTTCAGTTGGAAAATACTCCTAAAATCAAATCAGAAAGTCCTATAGAGAACATGCTTTAAGTACAACAAGATATTACAATATTGCTGCATGTTGCGTTCAGCGTCATCCATCGTTAATATATATATATATATAGTGTAGGAGCAAATATGTAATATTTTTTTTTTAAAATCTGGTCTGATTAGTCCAATGTTTGAAAAGAATACACTAAATGTACATTTTCATTATTAGCTTTATTATTCGAGATCTTAAAATTCAGCCAAATAAAAGTGAGCAAGAATGGAAACGATAAAGTATCTATGATTGGCATAACGCCGAAACAAAGTCCAAAAATCCGAAGTAATTGGATTTCCTTCATGAGTTCCATCAAGCCCAGATCTTAACCCCTTGATTACGCTATATGGGGTATCGCGGAAACAAAACATGTAACTTCCTATTCATATATTGGTTCACTGAAGAATGCTTTTAAGGAGGAATAGAAGAAAATGTCTGAAGAATTTATTTCTTATGGCATAAAAATCGTTTTGAAGACGTGTTCATAGAATAATTTAAAAAACGGTGCCTATATAGTAGGGATTTACAATTTGGTCAATTTTCTTATCTAATTGTTTATTTTTTTAAATTAAAGTTTATTTTCTTTTATGATAGAGTCATTTATTATAATACTAGAATAGTCCTTAATGTGCTTCTGCACCAAATATATATATATATATATATATATATATATATATATATATATATATATATATCATCTTCACTTCGTGCAACTAGCACGGACATCCCTGGTCCTCTCTCGCCACTTCTCCCAATCATTCACCCGTTTTGGCAGGTCTTCAGGGCTACATCCTGTATCCTCACATACCTGCTCTATGTATGTTCGAGCTGGTCGTCCTGCTTTTGCTTGGCCATATGCGGGGGTCCATAGGAGTACATCCCTGATGAGTTCGTCCTTGCTTCTCCAGCAGTGTCCTGCGTGTTTGGTTCATCTAACTTGTATAGTTTTCGTGATGGGAGGCAAGTGGCCGTACAGCTCGTGTCTTGTGGGGTGTTGTCGCCAGGACATGTTCAATATGGCTCTCAACATTCTTGTGTATATGCTGTCTAGCTTCTTCTTCAGCCGTTTACTTAGCATCCAAGTAGTGCATCCATATAGCAATATCGATACGACCACTGCCAGGAAGAAACTGCGTTTCATTTTATCGGTCAGGTCTGACTTCCATATGATCGAGAGCCTATCGAAAGCTGTCCATGCTTTCGTTAGTCGCGTGACGATATCTTTTTCGGTTGATGAGACGCTGCTTCCTAGGTAGGTGAATTTGTCTACTAGTTTCAGAGTGATTCCGTCTAGTGTGGAAATGTCTCCTGTTTGGTGGTAGCACATATATTCAGTTTTGTGTGCATTGACATGGAGGCCAATGCCTGCGGCGGCCCGTTACAAACTATGCAGTAGTGTTTCGGCTTGGTTAGGTGTATTCGCCAGTAACGCTATGTCATCGGCGTAGTCGGCGTTGGTAATATTTTTTGCGGGGTACCTTCTGCTCTTTTCTTTTTCAGCTCGAAGCCATTTTCTCTGATTTTGTCGATCGACGATCTAAGCACGTAGTCTAGACAGATGATAAAGAGGTATGGGGCTAGCGTGTCTCCTTGTAGTACTCCTGCAACAATGTCGAAGTATTCTGTGTCTTCATATGGTGAACGCACTTTCACTTGGGTGTTTCTGTAGGGAATTGTTATTGCTGCTACGGTTTCTTTTGGTTGCTCGTATGCTAGTAGGATTTGTTCCATCTTCCCACTGTGTATGGAATCGAAAGCCTTTGTAAAGTTGACAAATAGTAATGTCGCCTGTAGGTTTTTTGCTTGTAAGCCTTCAAGGATTCTACGGATCGTTAATATTTGTGAGGTTGTGGATCTATTTCTTCGGAGGCAATTTTGGTTTTTCGTAAGGATGTTGTCTATTTTGGGTTCTATGCGGTTTCGTAGTAGGGCATTGTAGATTTTGGCTGCTATGGATGTAAGTGTTACACCTCGGTAGTTCTTGGCTAATCCGAGGTCGCCCTTTTTAGGGAAAGGAAGTATGTATCCCTTCATCCATCTTTCTAGCCTATTTTGATTATAGACTGCGTTGCATTGTCGGAGCAGTATGTCGTCGAATTGTCTGGTCTTCCATACTTCTAGGTGGGGATATCGTCCAGCCCTGCAGCTTTCCTATTTTTAATTTTTCTTAGAACCGAGTCGAGTTCTTCTTTGGTTAACAGACCTAGTTTAATGTCTAATTGCTTACTGATAATTTTGCTGATCGGTTCATCCGTTTCTTTCGGTTGGTTTCCTAGTAGATTTTCGAAATGCTGTTTCCACAGTTTTACTCTTTCATGTTACAATTTTGCTTTGGCTGTGCTCTTCCTTCTACACACTACGTCTATTGCTTGCCAGTCTATCCTAGATTGCCTATCTTCCACCTAGTCTCTAATCTTATCTATCTGATTTTGTATGTATTCTGTCTGTTCTTTTAGATATATGCCTGCTAATTGATATAGTGCCTTTTCTAGTTTTCGGGCATTAGAGTTTGTTGGATTCTTCCGATAGCTTTTGGAGGCAGTTTTCAGGTGTGCACGTTTTTCTCTAACCGCTAACGTTTCCCAAGGGATTCTATATTTAGTCCTAGGTTTTGTTGGAATACACTTTGATGCCGCCTCGAGGTGTGCTTTAACAAAATTCTCATATTCGTCATTTGGGGTACCTTTTTCTGTCTTCTCTTGTAGTGTCTCGAATCTGTTTCTTAATTCTAATCCATATTTGTGTCTAATATCTCTGTTGTTAAGTAGGGCCCAGTTATAGTGCTTAGTGGTCGCTGTTCGTGTGGCGTTTTTTCGTAGGCTTAGTCGTGATTTGGCCGTGACTATTCGATGATCTGAGGACACACCCTCGAAAGTGGAGTTGGCCTCGCAATTCATCGCACTATTTTTCCATTTCTTGTTTATAAAGACGCAGCGTATCTGTGCTTTACTATTGTTCGCGTATGTGTAGGTCCATAATTTTCCCTCTTCTTTTTTGATCGTTTGTATTGAGGCATGTTAATCTATTTTCTATCATGAAATCAGTAAGAGGTTGTCCCTTCCTATTTGCCGTGTTGTGTAGGCTGTATTTTTTGTTTCTGTTTTTCCCGATTTGGGCATTCATATCCCCGACAATGACTAGCAGGTTGTGTTTCGGAATTCTATGCACTAGGGAGGATAGCTCCTCGTAGAAGGTGACTAGTTCGGTTTCTTCACTAACATTAGTAGGGCTGTAGCAGGAGAAGCTTGTTGCTTTTGGGTTGCCAATAAACGTAGCGGCCATCATTCTAGGTTTTATTCTCTCAATGTTATTAAGTGTTTTTAACGCTCGTGGTCCTATAAGCAATCCCACCCCTCCTACCGTGGCCTTCACAGAGTTTTTCCATGCGATACAGTGGCTAGCGTCCATCCATTGCCAGTTTTGTAATATTTGATATCTTCGATGTGAGTGTATTGGTGTTCTTGTATGCAGATTATGTCTATATTATGTTCTACGACCAATGCAGTTTGCTATGGTAGTTGACCTATTCTATTTGGGTTCTAACATTAAATGTCGCTATTTGTATTGTTTGTTTGCATTTTAGTAGTGTTGGTCGTTTGAGCTCTTTAGCTGATTTTTCAGACACTGAGGCCGGGGCTCCAACTTCAGCAGGACGCGTCCCTTTTTTTTTTACCAGCGCGAAGAGTGATGGGGTTTATGTATGTGCTTTGAGTGTAGGTTATGGTTATCTATCGATGGCTGTGTTTATTCTCATCTAGCCGTTATCGTATTGAAAAATAATGTCCATGTGCCAAACATTCTTCATTTGCATGTGATATCATCTATTGCATACTTAATAAATCTGGTAAATAAACAATGATAAAAATAGTTTCTTTCAGTCTCATTGTTTAATAGCATATCAATCTTCGCTGCATTTTTTTTATTTATTTCGAAAGCCGTTTTTGTAGAAAAAACAGTAAAGTAGGACATTAGTCCGCAAGTGAATAACTTGAATAGAATATAACTCCATACCAGTAAAAAAGAGATATTTGCACATCTTATATATATATATATATATATATATATATATGTGTGTGTGTGTGTGTGTGTGTGTGTGTGTATGTGTCTGTGTGTGTCTGTGTCTGTGTGGATGTACGTGTGTCTATCACTCTTTCTATCTATCTGTGTGTGTATATATATATATATATATAGAGAGAGAGAGAGAGAGAGAGTGTGTGTGTGTGTGTGTCTGTCTGTCTCCCTGTCTGTCTCTGTGTGTATGTACGTATGTCTATCTCTCTTTCTATCTATCTGTGTATATATATATATATATATATATATATATATATATATATAGTGTGTGTGTGTGTGTGTGTGGTAGTTATATACTTCTCTTTCTAATCCTTCTGAGCCTCATATTGATCTGATCTCGTCCCTCCAACAATTTATGATGTCAAAATGCAATTTGTATTTTGAATCAAAGTTTCTGTCTCATTCTGTCCATCAGGAAATGGTATATTTTGTCATCTTATACTTTCCAATGATTGAAATGACCTTGGAGATCAAATTCGCTCAGACTATGTTGTATGCGTGCGTCAAATCAATAAACATAAAAAAATATATGACAAATGAAAAATTAGGGCCCTGGTATATTTGTCTGTGATAGACGGCCAAACACACATAAACTTGTATATAATGCATATTAGTGTAGAGTCCTACATTTGAAAGGAAGTCTATACTGACACAAGATTATATATATATATATATATATATATATATATATATATATATATATATATATATATATATGTGTGTGTGTGTGTGTGTGTGTGTGTGTCTGTGTGTGTGCGCGCGCGCACGTGTGTGTGTGTGTATACATCATAAATTTCCATCGGTTTCAAATTTGGACATTTTAATAAATATGCCACTATTTTACAAACCCATATTTCCATAAATTTTAAAAAGATCACAGCCTATACTTCGCAATACGAACACTCAAATCTGTAACGATTTTTAAAAAATATCTGGTATTTTCTCTCACTAAAAATTATATTAGTTTCATATATTTATATATATATATATATATATATATATATATATATATATATATATATATATATATATATATATATTCATTTTTCTATCTCAATAATCTCAGTATTGAAAAGCATCTGAATACGCAAAATAATCTTGCATAAGTTATATTTTAAGACAGCCATTAAGTATAGCACATCAGATTAAATTCGATAGGACATGGTTTCACTTTTCTTTTGTTACATAGGCTCCTATGCATCATCATCAAATTCTACAGTTTTCTGACAATGTTCACTGAATTTTTTATTTACTTTGTGTTTGGTTTGTTCCATCACGCTTAAAATATCCTACTGATAGTAAATGATAAAAGTTACCTCCAACAACCACCGTGACATCGTGGTAATAACTTACATGAACTTTGGAGGAAAAAATAGAAAATAAAAAAAGAAGAAAAGAAAGAAAATAAAAGTAGGATTATTTAGGTGGTTATCATAATTGGAAATGAATCCAATCCAGCAGAAAACACATTGTTACAAATATATATATATTCTTCCTTGTCCAAACAAAATCACTTTTTTACGAATGTTTTGTTCTTTTTGTAATGCACATTGTTATACACACACACACACACACACACACACACACACACACACACACACACACACTATATATATATATATATATATATATATATATATATATATATATATATATATATTATTCTGGTTGAGTCTAAAACGAGAGAGGGGTTACATGGTCTTTCACAGAATACACCGGTTAATCCATTTTGTACACTTGCACTTCTTTTATTATTTTCATTCTTTTTACTCTTTTTATGCAAAAAAAGCCCGTACACGTTTACCTAACTTAACCTATACGTGTAGATTGTGATTAAAGGTCAAATTTTAGCTGGAAAAAATTGGTTTAAATTGATAGATTTCCTTCTCCAAGTTTGTATATCTCACCAAGAATAAAGGAACCAGTTTGTTTGAATATTTACTGATAGCCGAAGAGAGAATGCATGTATATTAATGTATTTTTTTTCATTAATTTTCAGTCTTTGTGGCGGGAAACTTTATGAGAGAAATAGAATCTGTCCTAATAGCTGCACAAAACAACGCTATACGAACCAATAGCATCAAATTAAGAATAGATAAGACTACAAAATAGCAAATGTAAACTTTGCAGTGACAGAGAAGAAACCATCAATTACATAATAAGTGAATGCTGCAAATTAGCACGGATGGAGTATTAGACTTGACACGACTGGGTGGGCAAAGTGATCCACTGCGAGATGTGCGAGAAACTGAAATTTGAACACACGAAGAAATGGTATATGCACAACCCAGTAGCTCTCCAAGAAAATGACACACTCAAACTCCTATGGGACTTTGACATGGAAATAACGGGACGAGTGGAGACTGTCCAAACCATTTCATTGTTGAGATCGGCTAGAATTGTGAGAAGAACCCTGCAGACTTGAGGAGACTTGCTCTCACTCAAATTCCAGTGAAAGACCATCAGCGTTAGCTGACGTGAAAAACTCTCAAGAAGTGAAATAATAATAACTATACATATATGCGCGAGAGTGTATATGTGTGTGTGTGTTTATACGTTATTTATTCAGTTATTTTGGTGGATTTTGCCCAAAGAAATGACGATGGGAAACACTATCACCTGTTGCACCTTTTAAAGGAAATCAGCAAAGATCTTCGGTTAAACTCCCAGAAAATTGGCAATATGGTGTTCTTAACTGACCACAGTTCCCACGACCTATTCTTTAAAATGAGGAATAGTGTTTTTCTTCCAGGGTTGTTTATTTTATCATGGCCATAGTGGCGAATCCTTAATTAGGTCATTTGTATTCATTATATTTTTAAACTAAACCCTACACATCACACATTCCTCTGAAACATTTCCAATGAATTCAACTTCTTGGCCTCTAAAAGTTTTAGGATAAACCTCTGGCGCACTATGTTCGATTTGATGCCAACATAATTGTATTGTATGCAGGGAATAACAACAATAACGCTGATATATAAAGATAAAATCTGCTTCTTTTCTGTTTTTTTTATTCGAAAAGTACGTATGTCTAGAGAAAGAGGTTCTGAGATTTTTTAAATGCACACACACACACACACACACACACACACACACACACACACACACACACACAGGGGTGATGTCAAACATCTCTGCCTTTCGGCTTCGTTCACCCAGAGTCAGAATCTTTCTCGGGTTTTAAAATTTTTCGGACTCCAACGCAATCCTCGTGGTCACATGACAGACGTACGCGATGTACGTGGACACGCTTCTTTTCTAGCAGGCCATTCACGGAACTTGCATGGCATTTCCGTTTGGGAAATACCTGCATCCTGTTTACTTTAGGAAAGAAGTATTCATCTTTTTATGCCATCCACATAAATCGACGCGCATTTCCACAGGGACATATAAAGCCTATTTACCTTTGAAAATAGATGCATTCTGTTATACCACACCCCACAACATATACGACACGTAGAAATGATTGTCGATATCCTCAATATATATATATATATATATATATATATAGTTACAATTCGGGTTTTCTACTCTGTCCAGTTGCATAACGACGTATTTGCTGCTTCTCTTCAGTGTTTAACTGGCCATTATGTTTTTCCTCGCATGTATTGTTAATGTTGTCGGACAATACAGTCACATGAATCAGTAAATTTTATACACCCTACTGTTTTTGCTTCTGGAAAATAACTTTAAAAAACTGGACTTTCCTTATCATAGTCGAAAAAGATGCCTTTTTCTCAGCGAAGAAATTTTTGATTTTTATTTTGTACATAACAAAAGCTAGTCGTGAAACTTTCATATGTTTGTTGTTGTTGTTGTTGTTGTTTATATTTTAACAGCGATTCTTAATAAACACTGATACTATTAATGCGTAGATCAATGATATTTTAGGTACTTTTGACTCAATAAGTAGACGCCGTGCAGTAGAAAAGAAGGTCCTCCATGAACGTTAAACGGTATCGTTTTGATGTGGGGAACACATATAATTGTTCAAGACTGTAGTATATTCATAATTTATGATTTTATCATGCTTTTTTCTCTAGCATTGCTGCTATCTGAATTATACCTGTGTTCCTCTCCTAGAGAAGAAGCCTTAAGTTCTGCTTCAGAGTGTTTTTGACTCTATCAATTGATCCCTTTCAGAATAATATTTTTGAAGGAATTTTTACTCGTAGTTTGAGTGAAATATATGTTTTTTTGAAGGGTTTAAAATTGCTGGGGATGCTTTAAACAGTATATTACCAACACTTCTATCGTCTTTTAAATATCCACCTCTTTTATATGATGCCATCAAACTACACAGTAATCACTTAAATGAATTAACCACAGCTGAAAAGCATATGATCCTAACTGATTACATCAAAATAGTGCATAAAAATAAAAACTAAAATCGCCAACAGATACACAAAACATTTACATAAAAAATCAAACAAATAAACTAACATTCAACATTAACTTACATTTAATTGTCATTGTCAACAGCTAACATCCTAAAAGAATAACAAATCACAATAAGGAATGTTTTATGGTCTTTAACCAAACCTGATAGGTTTTTGCAAAAATATAAACTATATATATATATATATATATATATATATATATTATGATTAGAAAGTACATTATTATAATAGTACTTTTAAATATATATATATATATATATATATATATATATATATATATATATATATATATATGTATGTAAGTATTAATCTTTGTATCAAATGTGTAATTCAGTTGGTGTAAAAAAATGCATATTGTACGATTAGCAATATCTACAAACTGATATCTAGGAAAAAATCAGTAGATAAAAGGAAAGGCGAAAAACACAGGTGTTACTTGAAAATAATGAAGCAGCTTGTATGTCTAGTCCAAAAAAAAAAAAAAAAAAAAAACACTGACAGAATTCCCTCAGCAAAAAAAAAAAATGATGAATTGTTCAATGCACGAGACAGAGATCATTTCATGCGATCCTGTAGAACTGTTTAGGTGAAACCTTGGTTGACCCACACTTCTCATGGAGGAGTTATTATCCTTATATATATATATATATATATATATATATATATATATACGAGGATCATTAAATAATTTTCCAGTGTTCCGCATTTCCTTGTACCGTTCCAACAAATTCTGGAAGGCCCCATGAAAATCATGCGTGAGTTTGTCAATGACCTTCGTCACAGACTCTTTCATCTCCTTAATTGTCCCATAACGACAGTCTCTGAGCTTAGGGAATAACTAAATGTCACAGGAAGCAAGATCTGGACTATAGGGAGAGTGAGGATGCCCATCTTGGTCAAATAGTCTGTGACAAGGATGAGGTTATGTACTGGTGCATTGTCCGGCAGGAAATGCCACTGAACCGATTGAATGGTGCTGGCCTCTTCCGACGTAATCTCTTACTGAACTTCCTTAAAACCTCAATATACTAACCCTAACCCTAACCCTTTGGCCAATCAACTCTGGTCTTTAGACTTCTTTACTCAATCCACACCTTCCAACATCCCTCACAGACACCCTGCCTTCCTTGAATCCCTTATGCCACTCAAAAACTGATGCTCGATTCATGCAAAATGGTCGAAAAACAGTCTGAAGCATTCCATACGTTTCTGTGACATTTTTTCCAAGTTTAAAACGTAGTTTTATTGCTTATCGCTTTTCTAAAGATTCCCCACTCCCAGATTACATTTTCGAAATTCATCAGCGTTGACAATCATGCTTTAGTTGGGTGTATTCCAATTGCTGCTCTAGTTGTCCATTTGAGCCTGAAATCATAAGCATTGTTCAGATGTATTGCAATAACATACTGAATTTTCAAGAGTCTATGACAATTTTTTATGCCAGTAAAAAAAAAAAAAAATTATTGAATTTTCCATATATATATATATATGTATATATATATACACACACAAGGTAGGGAAACAAAATTAAGAACATTCTGATATAATAATAACCGGTTCAAGTGGAAAGCAAGATTAACTTTAATTTTAAAAAAAGTAAAAAACAAATGCCTCTATTCATTTAAAAAAGGAAATTGGTATGACAATGAACAGAATGCAACAATATAAGGCTAAATATGCTTTCCTAATGCTAGCTTAGAAGAAATTAGAATATATATATATATATATATATATATATATATATATATATATATATATATATATATATAGTGCGGAAGCTAAATATGGAATAAACTTTAAAACCTTATATTTGTTGTCTAATTAGTCCATTTTTTTTTTTAAAGAAAAATGCGATAAATCGAAATTTTCATGAATAAATCTATTAAACAAGCAGTTTCTAAATTAAAATTTAGCACAAACGACAAAGAATCTATGATTTGCTTATCACCGAAACCAAGCCAAATATGATTTTGCTACCGTATACGAAACAAAGAAAATATTTACTAAAAAAGAGCTTTTTAATATAATGAGGAGGGGATTGAACAAAAAGCAAATAGAAGTCTTTTAAACTGTTCTCGTCACGGCGATTTGGAAGGAACACACAACGTCAACAAAGGAAATGCTTGCTTATGAAATGAAAGAAAACTGTGATGAAAACAATTAAACCTGATAGAAGCCCAAGCAACAAACCTCTTCCGATTACTTAATATGGGGTGGGGGTGGGGTAGAAAATAAAACACATGCAACTTCCTATCCAAATATTGGGTTGCTTTAGACTGCTAGGAATCGAATAAAATCTGGATAATTTATTTTGAAGCTGTGCAAATGGTTTCGATGGTGCGTTGATACAATCTAAAAAATGGCGGCTATATTGGGTGAATTTATTGTTATTTGTCCATTTTCTTTTTAAAATTTTTGTTTATATTAACATAACTCCTGTTTTATAAGAGTCGTTTATTATTATTCTACATTATTCCTAATTTGGATTCTACACTATATATATATATATATATATATATATATATATATATATATCATGTCACGCTATCACAGGAGTACATCACTCACAAGCTCGTCCCTACTTCTCCAGCAGTGTTCCGCATGCCTGGTTCGTCTAATTTTGATAGTTTTCGTGATAGGTGGAAGGTGGCCGTATAGCAGCTCCTTTGTCGGATATTTTCTCCAGGACTCTTTCAATATTCCTCACAATATTCTACTGTAGTTGCCATCGAGCTTTTTCTCCATCTGTTTCGTCAGCATCCATGTGGTGCATCCAAATAGCAGTATTGACACGATCGCTGCTTGGAAGAAATTGTGCTTAATTTTATCGGATAGGTCTGACTTCCATATGACCGAAAGTCTATAGATAGCTGTCCATGCCTTTGCTAGTCGCATGTCGATGTCTGTCCCGTTTGATGAGACACTGCTGCATAGGTAGGTGATCTTGTCTACTAGTTTCAGAGTGCTACCGTTTAGTGCAGAGATGTTGCCTGTTTAATTAAAGCACATAATTTCCGCCTTGTGCGCATTGACATGGAGGCAGATGCCTGCACCGGCTCGTTC
>CAUZXS010005034.1:22500-68962 GCA_963585895.1 Sepioteuthis lessoniana | reverse complement strand
CAAAACTGGAGCCTCACCCTCAGATTCAGTTTAGTGTCATACCGAGGACACCCCTTTGGGTTGGGAAACTTTCTCCTCAGCAGAAGTAAATTTTAAACTCTGTCGCCAGGCTGAGATCACAGAAAAATTATAATGATCCAAATTGTTTCTTATCAGATGAAATATTTTATTAAAGAATTAAAGAAAAATAGACAGATCTGATTTTAACTTATTCAGTGGCACAATATTAAAAAATCTTCTTTTATCTAAGATTCCTCCTTCGCAAAGACAAACTTGCCATTATCCCAAATATAGGTTGAATAGTACCACTACTATTCTTCTAGAAGAATGGATTTGGCATTTAATAATCTTAGAAGGTTGATATGCCATTAAACAACAAAGATATGATAATACAATGCGGAAAAAAATTGGAGAATGACTGGAATTGTGAATGAGTGAAAACAGAAACGATATATAGTTGGACGGGGAATGACTCAAGTGTGTAACGATCAGTAGTATTGTTATTGATCCAACGTGAAAGTGGGTAGTGTATCGGTTATCGTCGAAGGAAATAGATACGACAACCCAAGTTCAAACACTTGGCGAATTTGTTTGTGTTTCACTTCGTGTTAATGCCACTGGGAAAGGAATAGATCAATCTATTAACTTCCTAGCTATGGGTAAATATCAGAGCAGATTGGGTTCTTTAGCCCTAATAAAGCAACCAGTCTAGGAGAAAGAAAACGCTGAATTCAGGCCATCCATCCTCCGCTTAAAAAAATGTCCAATGGGACTACTTCTACTGAGAGTTAAGAATCCTTCCGCCTCCAAAGAGGTATCTTAAGTAATACACTTAACTGCATCCAGTGGTGAGGCTCCAGTTCTGGAGCTCTGGTTAATGTTGGGTTATCTCTTTGTTGCCATTACTCTCAAGTCCACACTAACCCTTTTAGGGTCCTATTTATAAGGGTGAAAGTCCCTCTGACAAAATCAAATTGACCTGTACATTTATAAGGGTGAAAGTCCCTCTGACAAAATCAAATTGACCTGTACAGAAAATATTAGTATTTAATGAAAATTATTGAAACCATTTCATTGTATCGAAAAAAATCTTTATTATTTAATAGGAATAGTTACTTAAAACAATATGATTGTGCATAGATTATAATTTCAAAAAAATAATAATCTATACACAATTATATGGTTTCAAGTGTTCCTATCTAAAAATGATAGGAACACCTGAAACCATATAATTGTGTATACATTAGTATTTTTTATAGGAACACCTGAAACCATATAATAATGTATAGATTATTATTTTTAGATGGGGACACTTGAAACCATATAATTGTGTATTGATTATTATTTTTTGATAGGAACACTTGAAACCATATAATTGTGTGTAGATTATTATTTTTTGATTGGAACACTTGAAACCATATAATTATGAATAGATTATTATTTTTAGATGGGAACACTTGAAACCATATAATTGTGTATAGATTATTATTTTTAGATAGGAACAATTGAAACCATATAATTGTATATAGATTATTATTTTTAGATGGGGACACTTGAAACCATATAATTATGAATAGATTATTATTTTTAGATGGGAACACTTGAAACCATATAATTGTGTATAGATTATTATTTTTAGATGGGGACACTTGAAACCATATAATTATGAATAGATTATTATTTTTAGATAGGAACAATTGAAACCATATAATTGTATATAGATTATTATTTTTAGATAGGAACACTTGAAACCATATAATTATGAATAGATTATTATTTTTAGATGGGAACACTTGAAACCATATAATTGTGTATAGATTATTATTTTTAGATGGGGACACTTGAAACCATATAATTGTGTATTGATTATTATTTTTTGATAGGAACACTTGAAACCATATAATTATGAATGGATTATTATTTTTAGATAGGAACACTTGAAACCATATAATTGTATATAGATTATTATTTTTAGATAGGAACACTTGAAACCATATAATTATGAATAGATTATTATTTTTAGATGGGAACACTTGAAACCATATAATTGTGTATAGATTATTATTTTTAGATAGGAACACTTGAAACCATATAATTGTATATAGATTATTATTTTTAGATAGGAACACTTGAAACCATATAATTATGAATAGATTATTATTTTTAGATGGGAACACTTGAAACCATATAATTGTGTATAGATTATTATTTTTAGATGGGGACACTTGAAACCATATAATTGTGTATTGATTATTATTTTTTGATAGGAACACTTGAAACCATATAATTATGAATAGATTATTATTTTTAGATAGGAACACTTGAAACCATATGATTGTGAATTGATTTTCATTTTTAGATAGTAACACCTGAAACCATATAATTGTATATAGATTATTATTTTTAGATAGGAACACGTGAAATCATTTAATTGTGTGTTGATTATCATTTTTAGATAGGAACACTTGAAACCATATAATTGTGTGTTGATTATTATTTTTTGATTGGAACACTTGAAACCATATAATTATGCACGTATTATAATTTTTAGATGGGAACACAGGAAACCATATAATTGTGTATAGATTATTATTTTTTGATAGGAACACTTGAAACCATATAATTATGAATAGATTATTATTTTTAGATAGGAACACTTGAAACCATATAATTGTGTATAGATTATTATTTTTGATAGGAACAATTGAAACCATATAATTATGAATAGATTATTATTTTTAGATAGGAACACTTGAAACCATATAATTATGTATGAATTATGATTTTTAGATGGGAACACATGAAACTATATAAGTGTGTATAGATTATTATTTTTAGATGGGAACACTTAAACCATATAATTATGAATAGATTATTATTTTTAGATAGGAACACTTGAAACCATACAGGGTGCAGAAGCAAAATATGGAATAATTTTTGAATTACCTGCGAAGATTGATATGCTAACAAAGAACACCCCCCCCAAAAAAAAAGCAAATATCCTACTTGTGGTGAACGGGCTGTGTAAATACATACTTTCTGATAATGGATTTAAAGAGTTCAAAGTTCATATGCTTTTGGTAAATACTCACAAAGGAATTTGTTTCACATTTCAGCTGTTTTTAGGAAAAAGAAGCTGTTTCAGGGGAATTTGCGTCTAGACCGATAGGTATCAAAAAAGCTTAGACAGGATCCCCATGAACTGGTGGGCCGAGTTCCGCCTGGGAACTTCTGAAAAATGGTTACAAGAGCGTGGAGTTTCTTTGAACACTTTCTATGAAATAAGTGAAAGAAAAGTGATGGACAAGTGACATTACATCCATGGAAAAGTGGTCGAAGAGGAGAAAAGCGTCCCTCACCGAACAGAGTGGCCATTCATTTCGGTATTCTATCTACGATCGATAACACGTGCAGGGAAATTATATTTTGATATTTCTTACCTCATGACATGAAAACGTAATATCTTTATATTTCTTACCTCATTCCATATGACTACACAATAATATTATAATATTTCTTACTGCATTTCATATGATGACACAATAATATTTTCATATTTTTTATACTTCATTTCATTTATATTTCATAATATTTTTTTAATTTCTTTCCTCATTTCGTATGACGACACAATAATATTTCAGTATTTCGTACCTCATTTCATATGGCGACTCCATTTCTTCCCTCGTTTCATATGATAAAAGAAATAATATTTTAATATTTTTTACCTCATTTCAGATGACGCAGCAATAATATTTTAGTATATCTTACCTAAGTTCATTGACTGAAAAAATGATATTTTTACCGCATTTCTTATAATGAAAAAATAACATTTTCATAACTTTTAATGTCATATAATGAAAAGGTAATGCTTTAATTTTTTTCTTTTTTTACTACATTTCATATAATGAAATGTAATATTTTGATATTTCTTACTTCATTTCAGATGATGAAAAAAAATAATATTTTGATATTTCTTACTTCATTAATTATAAAGACAAATATCTTTAATATATCTTACCTCATTTTAAATGATGAAGAAAAATCTAATAGTTCTTACCGAATTTCAAGCGACGAAAAAAAAAGTTAGATATTTCTTACCTCATTTCAAATAACCAAAAACCGAGAACTTAAAAATGTCTCTGCTTTATTTAAAAATTAATTTGCTAGACACAAAGAAAAAGATAAGACAGCTGATTGAAGTCGAGGGGGATTGGAAGGCTCCATTTTCAATAACTACAACACCAAGGTGTACGGAAGGGTGCGACTCCTTTCTCTGGATTGCTCCATTTCACCTTTGATCCGTACCTTATAATGCTGAGTACCATCCAAGTACTATATATATATATATATATATATATATATATATATATATATATACTCCCCTACCTCCGTAGGGTTGAGTTCTTTGGCGAAGAAGTAATCGTGTTGCCATTAGCGTCTATTGCAAGCCTCTTCGTAGATGAATTGAGGTCTCGGTAACCGTTGAACGGATGTATGTAAACAATAGTAATTGTGATTCATGACCGTTTAAAATTTACGTCGCAGCTAATGTCTCCGAGTGGCTGAATGGTTAGAAGCTTTGGCTTGTCGTTTGAGTCAACCGGGTTTCGATCCCAGCTACGGGAAGATACTGTCTAGCCACACTGATGAGTTCTGATAGAACGAAACAGATCTGTCTGTGGATGGCTATAGAGATATATATATATGCGTGTGTAAGGGGATCATTAAATAAGTTTGCAGACTTTTTTCGTATGAGCACTTTCATTGATAGTACATACATGAAACTCTAGTCTCCTTCGAAGTAATCTCCTCCGGATGCAATGCACTTGGTGTACCGTTCCAACAATTTCTGGAAGTCCCCATGGAAGTCCTCTTGTGTTAGCGTGTCAATGACCTTCGTCACAGCCTCTTTCATCTCCTCAATTGTCTCATAACGACAGCCTCTGGGCTTAGGGAATAAGCAAAAGTCACAGGGAGCAAGGTCTGGACTATAGGGAGGCTGAGGAACTGTCTTGATGCCCATCTTGGTCAAATAGTCTGTGAAAAGGATGGAGTTGTGAACTGGTGCATTGTCCTGGTGGAAATGCCACAGACCCGATTTGAAGAGTGCTGGCCTCTTCTGACGGAATCTCATTCTGAACTCCCTTAAAACCTCAACATAGTAACCCTAACCCTAAACCTTTGGCCGATCAACTCTCGTGCATTGACTTCCTTACTCCTCCCACACCTCTCATTATCCCTCACAGACTCCCTGCTTTCCTTGAATCTCTAATGCCACTCAAAAACTGATGCTCGATTCATGCGAGATGGTCGAAAAGCAGTCTGAAGCATTCCATACGTTTCTGTGGCATTTTTTTCCAAGTTTAAAACAGAATTTTATTGCATATCGTTCTTCTAAAGTGTCCTGACGTCCAGATTGCATTTTTGAAATTCACCAGCTGTGACAATCAGGCTTTAGTAGGGTGTATTCCAATTGCTGCTGTAGCTGTTCATTTAAACCTGAAATCATAGAAACATGTGATTCATCTCATAAGATGTATAGCAATAACATACTGAATTTTCAAGTGACTACGACAATTCTAAATGCCTGAATAAAAAAGTCTGGAACCTTATTGAATGCACCAGGTATGTATGTATATATATATATGTATGTATATATTTATGTATATATATATGTCTATAGATATATGTGTGTGTATATATATATATATATATATATATATATAAGTAATTTATGTGTTGTGTTTTTATTCGAGCTTTAATCCTTTGAACCCGAACGGCCACAAACTCTTGTAATTTTATATTTTGTATATAATTCTATTGTTTTTAGATATATTTTAAATTGTCTATAGAACGTTGCCACTTGTTATTCAACGGCCCATGAATCGGTTTAGTTACAGATTATATCATTTTACATTTTCAGTTATTTTTCTAGCCAGGAGCCCATGGTGGAAAGGCAGAGAGTTGTATGAGGCTTAGTGTTCTAAAGGGTTAAGGTAAGTATTTAATTAAACTTCATATAAGCCACAACAGGTAATAACATAAAATATCAAATGATTGCCCAAAATATATTAGAGTTTGGTGAATACGGAGTACCTCTTCATTACCATTACTCTCAGTTCCACTCAAGCCCATAATGATAGTATCAGTTAGGCTTCCGTCTATTGGTTAAATAGAACAGTTCAATCATTTACTAAAATATTATCATTAGTTATTTTAAACTATACAGCTTGCCCAGTCGGCTGGGGCTGTAGAATACACTGACTGCACCTCTGTAGAGGGGCAAGCCCCCCCCCCCAATGAGTGTCCTGGATATGACACTAAACAATCTGATGGTGAGGTCTCAGTAATGCTGGGGCCTTGGGGAATACGGAGCACACCTTCGTTGCCATTGCTCCCAGGTCCACTCTGGCCCGGAGTGGTAGGGTCCTATCAATGGGTTAAATAGAACTAACGGCATACTTATGCTAAACTGAATTGTTAGATTAAACTGAATAGCTTGAGATAAAAATGTTTTTGACACTTAAACAGTACTTACATTTAAACTGCATGCTCATGCTTAACTAAATTATTTGAAATTGAATTGGTTTTTGACATTGAAACAAAATCTGTACTTATACTAAACTGAATTAGCTGAATTAGAACTGCTTGACTAAACTGAATAGCTAGAAATAGAAATGTTTTGACTATTAAACTGTACTTACATTTAAACAGCGTGCTTATGTTAAACTGAATTATTTGAAATTGAATTGTTTTTGGCATTGAAACTGTGATTACACTAAACTGAATTGTGATATATAACTGCTTGAATAGTTTGAAATAGAAATGTTTTTGACAATGAAACTGTGTACTCATGCTAAACTGAATTTTTGAAATGGAACTGATTATTCACATAAAAATGGATTTGGCGTTAAATAACCTACAAAGGTTGATATGCCATAAAACCAAACCAAATCAAACCAAACTATACAGCAGTATGAAAATTGTTCGTATTAGATGAGAATACAAGATTAATAGAATTACTAATGTTGAATTGCAATACATGAAACCAATTAGCCATGTACAATCAAATCAGCTCTAACTCGTTACAAAGAAAAACGTTGTCCACAAACTATTCGCTTACAAATCATATAAACAGAATTAGGCAATGCATAACCCACAAAGGTTGATTTGCAATAAAACACCAAGCAACCCAAAAATATTCAGTGCAACAGGTTCAAATAGACTGTTGAAGTTTGGTAGTTATTTTGGTGGGTTTTTTTCCAATGTTGTTTCACTAATAATTATCCAAAACAGACTGAATAATCAAATAAGTGTTTTCACTGACAAGTTTTGGATATATAGGGAAAATGATCTGGTTATTGTTAACAAGTTTAGGAAAAGGAAAATACCGCATTAAAACTGTAAAGAAGGCAATAGAAAGACTCACTACTATTTCCCCAAAGAATCATAGTAAAGCTCAGTTTACGGACAAGGGAGCTGTGAAGAGCTATGATTGGCAAAGTCCTGAAAAGACATTATTCTTAGGGTCTGCGTGTGTACTTAACTCAGTCTTCCAAATATTCGATATAATAATTGATTGATTGATTCTAACGGTATGACAACCCGTATAGGCTTATTTTATGCCGAGAGATTAGGGAATCGTATTCATTTTAATTTCATATTTACATTTTTTGTGTAATTGTTTCTTAAGAGATTTTTTTTGCTCACAGTCCAATTGAATACGAACAATTTTTTAACAGATCTATTTGACTCATAGAGGTACAACCACTCCGGGTCAGAGTGGACTTAAGAGTAATGTCAACGTAAAGGTGACTGTATACCCCTCTTATCTCTTGAACTGAACCCACACCATTAGATGCAGTCAAGTGTCCTACCTAAAACACCCTTTTTGGGGTAGGACAGAGAGATTCGATGTAAAGTTAATACTAATGAAATACTAATACTTGCCCGTGGTGTAATGTTATCGTCGTAGGACATGGACACGGCGACACGAGTTCAAATCCTGGACGAGACTGATTGCATTTCACATAGCACTAATACACTTGGGAAAGGTATGAATCTGATTATTCTCCCTCCAGCTATGGGTAAATAGTAGGACGGACTGGGTTCTTCAGCCTTGGTGAGGCAACTTGTCTAGGAGAAGGAAAACTCTGAATTCAAACCTGCTAAAATCCGCTTAAAAGTTGACCTTGTGTCATATCCTGCCTGAGCGGAGGGTTTGGTAAATAGTAAATACTAATACTTCCTGAAGAGGTGTCAATATAAATTTATTGGTATGTCTAAGGTACTCCAAGGGGCGTCTCATTATTTAATGTAATGTATATCAGCGAGTTAGATATCCGTACTAAATGTAGTAATTTGAGATTTTGTGCCATTTTCACGCTTGATTGATTAAAGAGTGTCTGTAATTTGTCATTTGTTTTTATCTTTTCGTTCTATTTCGATTTTTTCTTCTTAGCATTACAACATTGTTTATATCCTATGTCGTGGGTTTCACATTCAAGTACTTAAAAGGGTCATTACGTCCTGAGTAAGAGGCACAAAAGCGAGTGGCACAAAAGTGAGATGAAAGGTGAATGCGTGATTTCTACCAGTCATGAACCGGCTGTTTCGGAAGGAGTGTCGGATTCTACGAAGCTCGTTCAAAAAGTTCTAAGCCTAGCCATGAAAGAAAAGCCATAGCTGAATATTTTTGCTGTGGCAACACACTTCTACTTCAGTTTTTAAAAAAATGAGATTTTTTTCCTAGCTTTAGAAGAATTAGTTGTGTCTTACCACAACAAAAATACTCAGCTTTAGCTCGTTATCTGGGTCAGGCTTCGAACTTTTTGAACGACCCTCGTAATTAGCACTTCATAGTTAACAACTGTCCTTGATGATATTGATGCTTCTATTAAGGAAGGGTGATCAACAAAGATAAATATTTATTTTGTGTTATTTATTTTTTGGTTATTCTCGACTAGTTTCGACTCTAGCCCATCATCAGGAGAGAGTTTATGTGAAAAAACGTTTTTCTCAAAAAGATTTTTGAAAAATTTTTTAAGAGAAGCATACGAAAAATGAATTTTTTTAAATATCATTATCATATTCTATTACAAAGAGAAGGGCGAAATGAGTAATGAGAAAATCCGTCATTATAGTATCTTCTTGGCATGCTCAGCGTCGTTCGAAGCAAACGAGTGTCTCGTTAACCATAACAAAAACGTGGTTATTAACCTCTTACCAACCTACCGGTTACGCGGGTATCAAACTAATACCCAAAGGCAGGCATTCTGTCTAAAAAAATAAAAAGCACTCGTAGTATGCCAGAACATTATAAATAACCTGACACCTCATATATAATACGTTAGTTTTATTGGTTTGATTTTTTTATTTATTTAATGGCATATCAACCCTCATGGAGTATCTAATCCCAAAGCCATCCTTGAAGAAGAAGGATAAAAAGGAGTTCATCATCATCATCATCATCATGTCGTGCCGCCAGCACGGATATCCCTAACCCTCTCTCGCCACTTCTCCCTATCGTTCATTGCCTCTAACAGGTCTTCTGGGCTATATTCCGTAAACGCAGTTTCTTCCAAGCAGTGGTCGTGTAGATACTGCTGTATGGATGCACTACTTGGACGCTAACAAAACGGCTGGAGAAGAAGCTAGATGGCAATTATACAAGAATACTGCGAGCAATATTGAACACCCCACAAGGCACCAACTATACGGCCACCTACCTCCCATCACGAAAACTATCCAAGTTAGACGAACCAGACATGCAGGACACTGCTGGAGAAGCAGGGACGAGCTCATAAGTGATGTACTCCTATGGACCCCCACATATGACCGTTCAAAAGCAGGACGACCAGCTAGAACATACGAACAGCAGCTATGTGAACATTATCGCATGACTGGAGTTCGAACTCGTTTACTAGGATTTCGCAGTCCAACACATTATTCATTATGTCATGGAGACACGTTAATTTCATGAAAGACAGGCTTTACAATACGAGAGAGCGACAATGTTTGGGACAGGTTGGTATGACTTTAAAGTGTCCCCACAGAAAATATTTGTGAATATGTTTTTTGTTTTTTGTTTGTTTGTTTTTTTTTGTTGTTGTTGGGGAGGTATTTGTTTTGTTTTGTTTTGTTGGGGTTTTTTTTATTGTTTTTGTTTGTTTTGTTTTTTTTTTTTTCTTAAGAAAAAAGTCTGATTGAAATTTTAAAATATCTGTGAATTTAATAAATTACAACGAGAATATCTCACACACACACACATATATATATATGCGTTCCTAGCTGCAGTCGTGTCGATTCTTCTGTATGATTGCCCTACATGAACGCTAACTAAACGTATGGAGAAAAAGCTTGACTGCAACTACACAAGAATGCCGCGAGCAATATTCAACAAGTCCTAACCGGTAACCGGCACTCGGCTTTTAGCTTTTTGCGAGGCCCCGGGGCCTGTTCTGGACTTCGGTCCGGAGCGTGGCCCTGGAAAAGGAACACTGGCAGACTTGGGGCCTTTAATTAGGCACCTAGTTTCGACTAGGCTACCTTCGGGTGGGCGAGCTGCATTTTTGTCTCCTTTGTCCCCCTTGTACGGCACTAGACCATGCGTCTAGTTTAAGCCGCAAACTGGCATACG
Organism: Sepioteuthis lessoniana; assembly: GCA_963585895.1. Classification (NCBI taxonomy): domain Eukaryota; kingdom Metazoa; phylum Mollusca; class Cephalopoda; order Myopsida; family Loliginidae; genus Sepioteuthis; species Sepioteuthis lessoniana. The sequence continues at coordinate 58,323 of CAUZXS010005034.1, read as the reverse complement.
TGCCCGGACCCACATTTGGGTTCGTGAAACTGCTTGCCTCATCAGGCTCACATTGCACTAAGTGAGCCGATGAGCAGCACAGACAAGCAGGGTTCGAGTCTCGGCTCGTTCCCGACCTCCCCTCCCCTTTATCCCCACTTTAATCGGCCTTCGGGCTTTTGACCTTGTGTCAAGTTGTGTCTGGTGGGAGGCAGCGACAAATAAAAGTCCTAACCGGTAACCGGTTAACCTGTAGGTGATTTTTTCCAATGTTGTTTCACTAATAATTATCCAAAACAGACTGATTAATCAAATAAGTGTCTTCACTGACAAGATTTGGATATATAGGGAAAATGATCTGGTTATTGTTAACAAGTTTAGGAAAAGGAAAATACCGCATTCCAACTGTAAAGAAGGCAATAGAAAGACTCCACCACAGGAGATCGAACCAGCGACCACAGATGCAGTGCCAAAACTCTACTACAGATCTGGTTCGATCCCCAGAGGTGGAGATTACGATATACACTACTGATGAGACCTAATAAGGTCGAAACAGCTGTCCAGTGTTCCCGTAGATCGTGCGTAGGTCTTCGGCGGATTTTCTGGTCATGGTAATTCAATTCGCAATATAATTCCTCTACTTAAAAAATAAAAATATGTAGATATATTATTTGGTTCGGTTTTATGGTATATCAACCATTGAAGGTTATTTAATGCCAAATCCTCTTTATACATACATATTAAATATATATTATTTGGTTTACTTGGGTTTTATGTCATATCAACCATTGTAGGTTATTTAATGTCAAATCCTCTTTATATATATTAAATATACGATTTGTAAACACATTTTTTTATAACATTTTTAAGCCGAGTTTTTTTTTCTGAAACAATTAAATAGTTTCAAGTATTGCTTTGTAACAGTAACAATTTCACATTAGTCATTCGTTTGCACACAGTTTAAATATCAAACAGTTCTATTTGATCCATCGATAGGGCCCTGTCAGGTGCTACCACTCCGGGTCAGAGTTGACCTGGGAGCAATGGCTATGAAGAGGTATTTCACGTTCCCCCAAGCTCCAAGACTGGAGCCTAACCGTCAGATGGTTTAATGTCATATCTAGGACACTCGTTGGGGGAATCTTACCCCTCTAGAGAGATGGGTTCGGTGTATTCTGCAACCCCAATCGAAAGGGTAATTAGATTTCGATTTAGAATATTTGATTTAATGGCATATCAACCCTTGATGGTCATTTAATTCCAAAACCTGTTTATATATATATATATATATATATATAGTGTGTGTGTGTGTGTGTGTGTGTGTGTGTGTGTGTGTGTGTGTGTGTGTGTGTGATTTGTAAGTGAATCTTTTGCAGGCAATTTTATATCTAAATGAATTAAAACTAATTTGCTTGCCCGCTAAAATTACTGGATTTCAAAAGGATTTCCAGTTTGTTTTGTAATGCAAATTTATTGAAATCATTTTGAAGTCAATCAACCTATTAAACATCGTTTGGATACAAAAAGATTGCTTTTTAACAAAAACTAAAAATAAAATTCTTTTTAAATATCAAAAAGTCCTGTCATGCTTTAATCTAACCAAAGGAAATTTTTACCATATATTATACTTAGTTGTTTATATTTTTTCGGAAGGGGAGTTTTGTCAGGTAGGGAGATGTGTCGGTTGGTTGGGTGGGAGGGTTTTATGGCATATCAACCTTTGTAGGTTATTTAACGTCAAATCCATTTTTATGTAAATAATCAGTTCTATTTCAAACAATTCAGTTTAGCATGAGTACACAGTTCAATTGTCAAAAACATTTCTATTTCAATCTTTTCAGTTTATTCAAACAGTTCTAATTCAGTTAATTCAGTTTAGTATAAGTTCAGATTTTGCTTACACACAATAAAATGTCAAAATAGTTCTATATATAACAATTCAGTTTAGTGTAAGTACAGTTTCAATGTCAAAAACAGTTAAATTTCAAACAATTCTGTTTAGCTTAAGCACGCAGTTTAAATGTAAGTACGGTTTAATTGTCAAAAACATTTCTATTTCAAGCTATTCAGTTTAGTCAAACAATTCAGTTTAGCATAAGTATGCCGTTAGTTTAACCCATGGATAGGGCCCTATCAAGTGCTACCACGCCGAGCTAGAGTGGACCTAGGAGCAAAGGAAATGAAGGGGTGCTCCGTATTCCCCAAAGCTCCAGCATAATTGGAACCTCACCATCAGATTGTTTAGAGTCATACCCAGGATACTCATTGGTGGAGGGGGTCTTACCCCTCTACAGAGGTGCAGTCGGTGTATTCTACAGCCCCAGCAGACTGGGCAAGAATTGTGTCGGGTAGGGTGTAGTGTCGGGTAGAGTCTGGACCTGATTTTACTCAACTGCCGGTAATTTGTATCGAAAATTATTGTTTTTCTAAAAAGAAAATTTAAGTAAAAGAAAAGATGAATTTCATTACAAATAAACTGTGATAAACATAAAAGTGAAGTTGGCGACCATAGTTGAGGGTGACCCGGAGGCTCCCTTTTCAATAACTATTACACCGGGGTGTAGGGAAGGGCGCTACTCCTTTCCCTGGTGATAAACATATTTAAACTCAGTTCAATTTCAATCAGCCTGTGCTCATATCTCGATAGATAGATAGATAGATAGATATGAACAGACTGAGATAGATAGATAGATAGATAGATAGATAGATATGAACAGACTGAGATAGATAGATAGATAGATAGATAGATAGATAGATAGATATGAACAGACTGAGATAGATAGATAGATATATAGATAGATAGATAGATAGATTTTATAACCTGTTAGTTAATCTCTATTTTTTAATATCAGTACAAATATTCTTATCTATCTATCTGTCTATCTATCTATCTATCTATCTATCCCAGTCTGTTCATATCTATCTATCTATCTATCTGTTCACTTATATTTATGATATTCATATCTACATCAACAGTGAAAATTATTTAGATTTAAATATGTTTTAAAAATTTAATTAGTCTTTGTCCATGAAAAAAAAGTATTTTTTTAGATTTTTCTTCGTTCCTCCTCCCAAAATTTGATAATTCAATATATTCTAAATGACTCAAAGATTCGGAACAAAAAAATGGCTTGAATAACCATGAATCTATTTTCCCCAAAAAAACTTTCTAAATAAAAGAATAAACCAGAAACCAAAATTCAACAATGTCTATTTTTTGCTATCGTGATCTTTCCAAACGTTTTGAGGAGGAACAAGTTGAAAATCCGCTTCCAGACAAAATCTCCAAACGACAAAATTTCTCGACCTCACGTGAAAATTAAAATTAACAAGAATAAAATAAAATTTTAAAATGGTTAAATTAAAGCATGCTAAAAATTTAAGTGATATTTTCTCAAATTTTGTTTCTTTTCTTTTCTTTTTTTTGCTTTTTTTTTCTTTTTTCTTTTTAGGGTTAGATTGATAAATCTATTTTTTAAGACTGTTTTTTTTCCCGAAATTTCATAAAATTAAATAAATAGACAATTGATTGATTTTAAAATTGATATCATAATTATTTTGTGATAAATACACAAAAACTTTAATGAAATCCAATAATTATTATAAAGTCATTATATGAATTATAGTTTGATATTTTACAACTAAAAAAATTAAAGAATAAATCAAATATGATAAGAAAAAGACAAATTAGGATTTTAAAATTCCGTATATAATTTTTCCTGTGATATTTCTGTGACAAAAGTTGTTTTGTCGCTTCTTGGAAAAATGCCAGGTTGTGTGAAATTGATCGGTTGGTCACAGAAGACCGTCCTCCCGTCCCATGCTATTCCAGCTTTGCACGATTGAGTTCATTGCTTGGCACCTGAGGCGTCCCAAAAGAGGAATGCCAACGGGATTAATCATTTTTTGCATCTTTTACGTATAAGTCTCCACTCGGGCATGTAAGTAAAAAATAAAGTTGGCGAGCTAAGTCGAGGGTGTCCAAAAGGCTCCCTTTTCAATAGCTACAACACCACGGTGTAGGGGATGACACCTTACAATAAAATGACCTTGTGTCAGATCCTACTTGGTGGGTGGTGGGATAAATACCTTTTCGCAGATGATTATTTGTTTTGTTTTATTTTGTTTTTGTTTGTTTTTATTATTTTATCTTCTTTTTTTTTAATTCTATCTTTTGTTTTTATTTTATTTCATTTTTTTTTTTTTTTCTGTTTTGTTTTATTTTTATTTTTATTTTTATTTTTATTCTTATTTCCACCTGGAGTTTTCGCTGTCCTAAACATAGAATTTTCTTTTTTGCTACTGATCCTCACTATCTGCTGTTTAGTGTCCAAATCAGGAACCCGCTTTTCGGGTGGCGTAATGGCTAGCAAGCTAGACTAGCAAACCTTCATAAGTAAGTTCGAATCTCTTTGGGTATCCCATTCATATGGCCTTTCGAGTCTCATTGGGTGCCTCATTCATTGGGCCTTGTGCAACATCTAAGGAAAAAGCTTAGTAAATTACTACTAATCAGAACCAGTTTTTTAGGAGTGGGGTGTCTTTCCCCTGTGCGGCAAATACACTATTCTAAGCCCCACCAACATAGCGAAGAGTTAAGGTTAGATTTGCTTTATTTGTTTAACGGCATGTCAACACCTTATGTATTATTTAATGCCAAAATTTGAATAATTTGTAAATTACATTACAGTTATGCCTACATTCTTAACGTCACATTACAATCATATTTTTGATCACATTTTTTTTATTTGACAATAGTAATCACTTGTTTGCACAGTTATAAGTAATAAAGTATTCCTTATACACAATTAAATGGTTTCATAGAACTATTTTCTTTTAACAACCATTATTTATTAGTACACAGCTATAGTTTCAAGCATTCCTATCAAACACCAAAACTTTGCGAGCAATTATTTAGTTTCAAGTAATTGATAATAACAATCCTTACTAAAACAACTATTGCTCCAAGTAACTATTCTTAATACAAATACGAGTACTTTGTACACAGTTATCAGTTATATGTTTTCAAGTATTCCTATCTAACACTAATAATTTTCTTGCCGATCTGTTCTAACTATTCAAGTACTACAACTCCAGGTTAGAATAGAGCTGAAAGTAACGGTAACTAAACATTCTCAACGGCTCCAGAAATGTAACCTCACCATCAGATGCAGTTTTGGGTTATTTCTTGATCCGCTGCGTGGTCCATTTGGCTGGGATGTAGAATACACCGACTGCATCTCTGCCATAAAACCAAACCAAATCATATATGTTTAATATATATGTATAAAAAGTATTTGGCATTAAATAACCTACAATGGTTGATATGCCATAAAAACCAACCAAACCAAATCATATATAGTTAATATATATATATAAAGAGGATTTGGCATTAAATAACCTACAATGATTGATATGCCATAAAACTAAACCAAACCAAATCATATATAGTTAATATATATGTATAAAGAGGATTTGGCATTAAATAACCTACAATGGTTGATCTGCCATAAAACTGAACCAAACCAAATCCTATATATGTATGTATAAAGAGGATTTGACATTAGTCACCTGCAATGGTTGATATGCCATCAAACCAAACCAAACTAAACTAATCTTCAGCAGTAGATCCAGTCGGCATATTCTGTGCCCCAACGACAAGGAGACCTTTAATCTGCATAATTCTATGGTTTCAAGTAACCAATAATAATAATCCTTTGTAAACAATTGTATATATTTACCAACCCTGTCTGCACTGGCAGGATGTGACACAAGGTCAATTTTTAAGCCGAATTTAACAATTTGAATTTAGAGTTTTCCTTCTCATCAGTTGGTTGCCTAACTAAGGCTAAAAAATAGTCTACACTTCAATTTACCCATAGTTGGAGGGAGAATAATTTTCAAACATCTATTTGACCGATGGATGGGATCCTAACAGGTACAACCATTTCGAGTGAGAGTGGACCTAGAAGTAATAGCAATGAAGGGGTATCCACTCTCCCCAGAACTGGACCCTCATCAAATGCCGGTTGGTATCATACCCAGGACCCACCACCACCTTTTTATGGGTTGTACTATTTTGCAGGGATATAGTCAGAGTATTCTACGCCTCGCTGACTAAATCAAGTGCATTGAAAACGAAGGAGATTCTGTTAAAAAGAAAAATAAACTACTTCATACAATCTTCTCTATCATTTAACTTATCCTGCATAAGAAAAATCTCGATATAACACATTTCGTTGTTATCTCCGTTATATTGAGAATTTGGATGATTAAAAAATAACATTCCTCGAATGATTATTCACTTTCAAATTCGGCCGGAAATTGCTTTATTCTGTAGGTTCGAGCATTTTAAATATATACTTCTAATAAAACTTTCGCTATGATGTGCCGTTTTTGTAGGTTTATGGATTATTTGTTTCATTGAAAGAGTACAAAAAAGCTTGGGTGAAAGATGGGTTAAAAAAAAAAAGCGGACGGGAACTGAGCAGTATCCGGTAATCAACGATACTTGTCTACACATAACTAGACTAAAGCGAGTTGATAACTAGCAAAGACTAACACAAAGAATTGGAATGAGAAAAAAAAAGCACTTTGAAGAGAGGAGACAGACAGGCAGACAGACAGATAAGCAAACTTTAAAAATAGCCAACATCTATTCCCCGCTTCCCCCTCTCTTTCTCTCTCTCTCTCTCTCTCTCTCCCGCGCATATAGCAAGACTTGACTAACGTTGCAGCCAAAAACAGACTACAAAGAAATAACTGACAACGCCCTACACAAGTCACTAGTGCTGGTTGGTAGTATATGCTGCTACTACTATGATCTACCTCAGTCGACTATTTGGGCCAAAGCGTGTAGCTCAGCCGATAAAAAGTTGTGTTTTTGTTGGTGTATATATATATATATATATATATATATATATATATATATATATATATATATACGAACACGAACACGTACACACACACACACACACACGAGCACATGCACATAATTGAGACGGCTATGTGATAACAAAATAAAATATAGCTTTTGAGCAAGTATTTCAAATCTGATAGAAGTAAATCTTTAGCCTTACAATTAGTTATATATTAATTTTATAACTGTACAATGACTTGAAAGCTCTCACATAACTAATCAGAAAGACATCTATGTCGCTAGGCTAAAATGTCGAGGATTTAAATTTGGACTAGATTTTGATTTTTGTTTTGTTTGTTTTTTTGGGGTTTTTTTTTTTTGCTTTTCGTGATTCTGTTTTGTTTTATTTTCTTTTTGCTTTTGTTTTTGCTTCTTTTTTTTCGTTTTTTTTTTTTTTTCGTTTTTTTTTGGGGGGGGGGTTGACTCAACAACGTATTTCTAGCATTGTAACGAGCATCTAACGTTTCCTATGCCTGTTTCACCCATTCCATTCCAGTAACATTTTAACAAAACTAAATATTGATTTTAAGCCGAAACAAAAAAAGAATATCTGTTCATCAAAGGTAATGGTCGGTATTAATAGGTCAGAAGTAGATTTATTAAGGTAGTGGGGTCAAAAGCCACACTTTAGGGGTCAATGGTTGATTTTAGGAAATTAAAACAGACTGATAATAGTATCTATGCTAAATGACTGTGTAGTGATATGTAGAGTACCTAATTACCATAACAAAGCATATAGACTATATAAGTACTCCAGTTGTAAGAGGTGGGGCGGAACCAAATACGTAAGACGAGAGAGAGAGAGAGAGAGAGCAGAAATCAAAGAAATAGGAAGCAGCTCTTAGTAACAGACAGTAAACAAATTCACCATTTATTCCTGTATATTTCATCCAATATATTCCTTTATGCTTGTGGTTTTCAAGCATTTTGGAACTGGGAACCCTTTCTATTTCAGGATCTATCTCGCGGACCCCCATATGCATAAAAATTTAATTTGTCAAAAATATTTAATGAAATTCACATATAAAATTTTCACTCAGTAATGACATTTTCAGAAAGAAATATGCTGGCATTGCTTGGCACAAATTGCCAGTTCTTGGAGATATTTTTGAAAAATATACACACAATTCCCTTTGCACAACAAGTCTATTTGATCATCATATTAGTACGTGCTGAAAATGCTGTTTCCTATAAATATGTTGTTGCGAAAGGTCGAAGTATTTTGACTGCCTTTTGAGACAACAATGTATACTCAGAAGATAAACTAAACCAACATTTTGGGAGTGGTTGTTGTTTAAGCTGAATTTCCATACTGACCAGTCGGTTGGGGCTGTGGAATACACCGACTAGATATCTGCAGAGGGTAAGAACCCCTTCCAATGAGTGTCCTAGATATGACATTAAACCATCTGATTGAATGAGGACGATCCCTTCATGACAATTGCTACAAGGTCTACTCTGACCCTGAGTGGTAGCACCTGATAGGGTCCTATCTATATGTCGAATAGAACAAACTATGTGCGCAAAGCAATACTCGAAACGATTTAACTGAGTGCAAAAAAGAGCTTCGAATCGTTTAAGAATATTATCTACAAAATGTGTTTACAAATTATATATATATATATATAAAGACCATTTTGCATTAAATAACCTACAATGGTTGATATGCTATGAAACCCAACCAAATCAAATCATATATATTTAATATACGTGGTGCATTCAATAAGGTTCCAGACTTTTTTTTACAGGCATTTAAAATTGTTGTAGACACTTGAAAATTCAGTATGTTATTGCTATACATCTTATGAGATGAATGACCAATTTTTATGATTTCACGTTCAAATGAACACCAACAGCAGCAATTGGAATACACCCTACTAAAGCCTGATTGTCACAGCTGGTGAATTTCTAAAATGCAATCTGGACGTCAGGACACTTTAGAAGAACGATATGCAATAAAATTCTGTTTTAAACTTGGAAAAAAATGCCACAGAAACGTATGGAATGCTTCAGACTGCTTTTAGAGCATCTTGCATGAATCGAGCATCGGTTTTTAAGTGGCATAAGAGATTCAAGGAAAGCAGGGAGTCTGTGAGGGATAATGAGAGGTATGAGAGGAGTAAGGAAGTCAATGCACAAGAGTTGATCGGCCAAAGGTTTAGGGTTAGGGTTACTATGTTGAGGTTTTAAGGGAGTTCATGAAGAGATTCCGTCGGAAGAGGCCAGCACTCTTCAAATCGGGTCAGTGGCATTTCCACCAGGACAATGCACCAGTATACAACTCCATCCTTTTCACAGACTATTTGACCAAGATGGGCAACAAGACAGTTCCTCAGCCTCCCTATAGTCCAGACCTTGCTCCCTGTGACTTTTGCTTATTCCCTAAGCTCAGAGGCTGTCGTTATGAGGAGATGAAAGAGGCTGTGACGAAGGTCATGGACACACTCCCACAAGAGGACTTCCATGGGGCCTTCCAGAAGTTGTTGGAACGGTACAACAAGTGCATTGCAGCTGGAGGAGATTACTTCGAAGGGGACTAGAGTTTCATATGTGTACTATCAATAAAAGTGCCTATACCAAAAAAGTCTGGAAACTTATCGTATGCACCTCGTATATGTATATGTATATGTATTAAATAATCTACAATGGTTGACATGCCATGAAACCAAACCAAACCATATTATATATATTAATGTACATGAATAAAGAGGATTTATCATTGAATAACCAACAATGGTTGATATGCCATAAAATCCAACCAAACTAAATCCTATATATTTAATATATATGTATAAACAGGATTTGGCATAAGAATAACCTACAAAGGTTGATATGCCATGTAACCCAACCAAATCAAATTAATTTACATAGGTGTGTACTCATAACTAGAAATATGAATTTGCGGTTCTATATTTAATCGAATAATAAAAATTTTCAAGACATACTTCCAACTATTCCCAAACCCATATTGCGAGGTGTCCTCGTGGTATAATGGTTCAAGCGATGGACTGCGGAATCGCAGTTAACGAGTTCGTATTCCAGTTGCGCTATTACGTACTCTTTCGGGCAAATACCCTTGGGAAAGGTATGAACCCCCTTATCCTCTCAGCTATGGGTTAAATAGTACCACTACTGTTCTTCTAGGAGAATGGCTTTGGCATTAAATAACCTATAAAGGTTGATATGCCATTAAACAAAGAAACCAAACCAACCAAACCCTTATTGTTGACGTTACGAACCCCCTGCAGTCACAGTACTATATACTGTATTAAGTATAAGATTTAATGTTTCTTTATTTTAAATTCCAGAATAATGTTCAATATTTTATACATTAGACAGTTTTTTTTTCTTTTGTATCGTCATATTTCAAAAGTGATATTAATGCAAAGGATACAAAAGACAGTTGTGCAAGATTGGATATGTTGTTTGTATTAATAATGCATAGTGAAACTGTATGGCCCCCAGTTTATTTCTTTATTGTAAATGCCTGTGGGGAGGGTATAATGAAGGATCAAGGATCCTATGATGGAGTCACTGGTTTAAAATAGCAAGTCTGATCTAAGTCTTATCTTAACTGAGCAATGACCACATAAGATCAATGTCGCCAGTATTGATCTTCTAAAAACTCTTTTCTCGGTGTCTCTCACTCATTGTTTTATTATGCCTTTTGCCCACCCTTAATTTCTCTTTATTGTCGATTTCTCTCTTTCTCTCTATTCTTGTCTGTCTGTCTGTCTCTCTCTCTCTCTCTCTTTCTCTCTCTATCTATCTATCTATCTATCTATCTTTTTCTCTTTCTTTTTGTCCGTCTCTCTTTTCTCGTGTTCTTTTTTTTCTTTTCACTCACTCTCTCTCTCTCTCTCTCTCTCTCTCTCTCTCTCTCTCTCTCTCTCTCTTTCTTTTGTTCTCCTTGAAAATTCTTTTCTCCCAACTTTTGTTTTCTTTTTTCTTTTACTTTTTCTTTTTTCACGGTCGCTTCAATACTTTCCACTTTATTTTTCTGACTTTCTCTCAGTGTTTCCCCCCTCCCTCTTCTCTCTCTCTCTCTCTCTCTCTTCCTACATATATATATATATATATATATATATATATATATATATAGAGAGAGAGAGAGAGAGAGAGAGAGAAAGAACGAGTATTACCCATAAATAAATACACACCTAACAATTTTTATCAAAAGTTCTTTTTCTTTTGAACCAAAGACACCAAGATTTTATCACTTACAGATCAATATACAATCAAAACTGAAATCATTTGTTATCATTTAAAAGCAAATTTTAAAGTGATGAAACTCTGTAAACGAAAGTATGAATATATAACAGTTTGAAAATTAGTACACCATTTAAACATACTTATACAATTTTAATTCAGTCACAGAGGTGTCAAAATATTTATATATTTTTTTCAGTTTCAACGCTGTAAAGTTTGATAATGAATAATACGTAATAATAATATTATATATATATATATATATATATATATATATATATATTAGAAATAATAAAATCCTGGTATATTTTGTTTAGAAGCAGACATTTTATTTAAATTGTTTAGTGTGTATTTATTTATCAATGTTCTCTCTCTCTCTCTCTCTATATATATATATATATATATTTATAATTTGGTTTAGTTTCTTTGTTTAATGGCATATCAACCTTCATGGGTTATTTAATGAAAAAGTCATCTTTGTAGGAAGATATGAAGAGTAATATCTAACCTATAGCTGGAGGATGAGAGCGTTCATGTTTTTTCGAAAGTTAAAGTGACGGGAGTTCGAACTCAGCAACTACAATGTCGTAATCAGACACATTAGCCATTACATCACAAGAATTTTCTCTCTCTCTCTCTCTCTCTCTCTCTCTCTATATATATATATATATATATATATATATATATATATCCATATATATATATATATATATATATATATATATATAAGGAGCACACAATAAGTTTCCAGACTTTTTTCGTAAAAATTGTCTCATAACGACAGCCTCTGGGCTTAGAGAGTAACCAAAAGTCACAGGGAGCAAGGTCTGGACTATAGGGAAGCTGAGGAACTGTCTTGGTCAAATATTCTGTGACCAAGATGGAGTTGTGGACTGGTACATTGTCCTGGTGGAAATGCCACTGACCCAATTTGGAGAGTGCTGGCCTCTTCCGACGGAATCTCTTGCTGAACTCCCTTAAAACCTCAACATAGTATTCCTTGTTGACTTTCTGTCCAGTGGGAACCCAGTGCATGTAGATCATGCCAGTGCTGTCAAAAAAAGGGATCATCAAAAGTTTGTGGGTGGATTTGCTCTGTCTGGCCTTCTTGAGTCTGGGAGAGTCGCTGGGAACTCTGTCTCTTGGTCTCTGGGTCATAGCAGTAGATCCAGCTTTCATCGCAGGTCACCAGAGCATCAAGAACTGCGGGATCTGAATTGATCAGCTCGACCATCTCCTTGCTGTCATGACAACGTCTTTCTTTCTGATCTTCTCTGAGCACCCTTGGGACAAACTTCGCGCAAATCTTCCGCATCTTCAGTTCCTCGCGAATAACTGTGTGTACAGTTCCCACACTGACATCAAACTGTGCTCTTATTGTCTCTATAGACATGAAGTTCTTTATTTGGCCAATCAACTCTGGTGTTCTGACTTCCTTACTCCTCCCACACCTCTCATCATCCCTCACAGAGTACCTGCCTTCCTTGAATCTCTTATGCCACTCAAAAACTGATGCTCGATTCATGCAAGATGCTCCATAAGCAGTCTGAAGCATTCCATACGTTTCTGTGACATTTTTCCAAGTTTAAAACAGAATTTTATTGCATATCGTTCTTCTAAAGTGTCCTGACGTCCAGATTGCATTTTAGAAATTCACCAGCTGTGACAATCAGGCTTTAGTAGGGTGTATTCCAATTGCTGCTGTAGGTGTTCTTTTGAACGTGAAATCATAAAAATTGGTCAGTCATCTCATAAGATGTATAGCAATAACATACTGAATTTCCAAGACAATTTTAAATGCTTGTACAAAAAAGTCTGGAAACTTATTAAAGGTATCTCGTATATATAAGTTGGCCGACTGTAGTCGAGGGTTACCCGAAGGTTCCCTTTTAAATAGGTACTACACCGTGGTGTAGGGTAGGGTGCATCTCCTTTCCCTGGATATATATATATGTGTGTGTGTGTGTGTGTGTGTGTGTGTGTGTGTGTGAATGTGTGTATAAAGAATATATAGGATAGTAATTTGATCCCCAAATATAAAATATTATATATGGGTGACACTTTTGGCAACTTAGCAGAAAAGTGTTTTATGGTATGGATTTGGCTGATGATATAGTAAAATAGAATTTTGTATTATGTTAAACTAGATAAATAGGACGCAAATAATAATTCAGTGATAAATAAAATGTTATTTATCATGTTAGGCATGCAAGCAGAGAAACTGACAAATGTGTATACTTGAATGAGCAACAGTTACAAAAATATAAGTTTGGACACATGGTTTGGCTGAAAATATTGCGTTCAAGGAACTCTTAAATTACAATTGGCTCTGTAAATAAACAAATCTTTATATAAGTTTAAATACTGGGTGTCTCAAAAGGATGCAACCCATTAATATGATAATCCATATTGCATCAAACCATCTTTCATTTGAATCTTAAAAAGCAATTATACCACTTCAGAGAGGTCAAACCAGATGACAAGGACAGAAATTGATTTATTTTATCCTACAGTGCATGTGAAAGACCAAGTTCTAGGGAACGTGTTCAGAGGGACTTTTTTGGACTCCTTCTGACAGAATCTCTCTCCGCATCCACATTGTCAGGACATCTTTCAGTCAACTTCCTGCTAGATCTGGGATTTTCTCCCTTCTTGTTGAAGTTGGTTACTGATCCTGTGGTTTGAAATTTGTATACCCAATGATAAATTTGGCTTTTCAAGGCATAATAGTTGAACTTCCTGCAAAATTTTGCTTGCACAGTTTTGAATGGTTTTGTTTGTAGTGACGCAAAATATTTTTTATTTATTATTTATTTGTAAACATTTTTTTTACAAAAACATGCATCTCCATACACATCACACATTCTTCTGTAAATTTTACATGGTTTGTGCTTCTTAGCCAGAGAAAATTTGATGACAGAACTCTGTTCAAGTCTGGAGCACTCTGTTTGATTTGCCGCCATTTTGAATAGCCTCAAAACAACTATTTATGTGTGATTAAGATATTTTTTATTATAAGCTAACACACAAAAATGTAGAGTTTACATTGATGGAAAAAATTTCGGAAAAAAACAATTATTTTGCTTTTTTTTCTAAAGATTAATTATTGATGACCCTCGTGTATACATTTAAAATAAGATTTTATCTAATACGAATATTTTTATTTATAGCGAAGAGACAAGACACTGTATGAATTCTTATTGTTATTAGATGTCACCATTTTAGTTATTTGAATGTCAAGAATATCTGTGGCAATATAGATAAGAAATCTACTACGAGTCGGCAGGTCAAAGAAGAGAAGAAAGCAGACGTAAACCTTATATCATTTAAGCGAGTTTGACCTAGGGAAAGGTATTGAACCCTCTCATACCCACCCCAACTATGGGTTAAATAATATCACATCTGTTCTTCTACAAGGAGAGATTTGATATCAAATTGTTGTATAGCCATGACCAACAATACATACACATATGCATGCAGAAACATAACGATGCAATGAAGACAAGCGGATACAGGTCTTTAGAAAAATATACCTCTCACTTTATTTGAAACTGTTGTGTGTGAGAGGGAACAGAACTGCAAAATATTGACCCCAGCCTCTCTGGGACATGGTCCTCATTCCAGCATCTTCTCTCCAACTGATCTGAGGCTCTGAACTCCAACTGCTTAATCGGGGGACCTGAGGGCGCCCTCTGCTGGGTGCTGGTTCTCTCTACAGCATCTTATCTCCATCTGATCTGAGGCTCTGAACTCCAACTGCTCAATCGGGGGTGCTAAGGGCCCCCTCTGCTGGGTGCTGGGTCTCTCTACCGCATCTTATCTCTAACTCCCTCGAACTTCCAGAAGGCTCCCTTTTAAATAGATACTACACCGAGGTATAGGGGAAGGCGCTACTCTTTTCCCTAGATTGCTCCACTTTACCCTTGATACGTACCTTACATTGCTGAGTGTTTAGCAAGCACGTATCAAGTACCATTTTTAAAGTCTTTGGTATAACGCGACCTGGGATTGAACTCAGGTCTCCCGGACCATTGGCGCACTCTCTACTTTCGTGAGTTATTTGATGTCAAAGCCATCATTCTAAAAAATAGTGGTGGTACTATTTAACCCATAGCTGGAAGGATAAGGGGGTTCATACCTTTTCCATCGCTTTAGACATTACATCATGAGGACCCCCCGCCCCGCCGACCACTAACAGGAGAGTTATTTTGATGAGTTGTGAGTTGTGAGTTTAAAGATCTGTTATGAGTCTAGAAGCTATGCTCAGCAAAGGTTACAACTGATGTTTTCAGTAAGATATGTTCGGCAGTGTCGGCATGCTAGCAGCAGACATTGGTTAAGTATCAGCACATATGTTCGTCGCTAGCAACCGAGAGAAAAAGAGTCCTTTCAGTGCTAGCGATGAAGACTGAAGTGAGAACGGATTTCTTTTTGATGCCAGGACATCTGTCTTTCAGACATGCGCGGATTTTGCTTCCCGTCAGTGGTTTCTGGAAATGCTACTTTTTTTTTCTTTTTTTTTATTTTTCTTTTTTAACCCCCATAAAAGTGATTTGCGCCTACTGATTGTCGAGAGCAGTATGCTCGAACTGATACAATGTGATGTTGATTGTTTTTTTATAGCACATCAACCCTTATAGATTATTTTGTGCCAAATCCTATATATATATATATATATATATATATATATATATATATATATATATATATATCAGGGGCAGAGACGGAACTAGTGCTACTCGTGCCCGGCACGACCAATAACTCGGTCAATGTTATTCAAAATGGATTAAAAATCATCCATTAATTTCAAGCAAACATACTTAGTCTGATCTCAATTAAATTACGTATCTATTCAAGTTTCGATAACTAAGTAGCCAAAAGTTCATAAATATATCTGGGAATAATACAACGATGCTGTTTTGAACGGATGGTCTTTGTCCGCCCACCGTCAGATTCATTGAACATCCCATAAAATCGGCTATAATGTTGAACACGCGCAATCCGTGCCGAGCACTAGACCCTTATAATAACAGTAATGTTAGAGGAATCCGCTTTTGGCTGTAGCCAATAGCAAGAGCAATGCAAAACACCATGCTCAAAAATCTTAGCACATTCTGACTGCTGACAGCTGTCTTGGGAAGAGGGAGAGGGACCGAGAGAGAGAGAGAGAGAGAGAGAGGAGGGATAGCAGATTATAGCCGTCGCCGACGTCATCATCGCTATGGTAAATGTTGGTTAAACGGCGTGTTTTAATTCGTTTTTTCACTAACAGATCTCTATTTCTTTAATGAATGTTGCATATATTACATTCTGTAACTAAAATTTGTTTATTTGAATACATTTTCAACAAATAGTCTTTATTTTAAGCGAAATTGAAACTACTAGCTGTGTCTGTGTATATTGTCATCAGTTTCTTTATTCTAATAAACATATTTTTCTCGTCATAGTAATGAACATCTTCTCTTTTCTTCTATACTTTTGAAAGGAAAAAAATTATCTTATCTACTGTATTAACAAGACTACAAATTATATAGTATCTTGATTGTTTACAAAAAAAACACCATGCAAGGTACGTTTGTCAATCTGTGCTATACAATGGAGAATCACGCAATAGCAACTATGATGACTTACTTTGGGTCCACGGACTACGGGTTGGGAACTGAAGTTGACAGAGGGGGGGGGGGCACGAGTAGCAAAAATAGGCTAGAGTCGCCACTGATATATATATAATTTGTAAACAAATAGTTTGTAGGTATCATTATTTTTAAACGAGCTGGAGACCATCTGTTTGCACACAGTTAAATGGTTACAAGAATGAAAAATGATTAAATATTTCTATTTTTTTTGTAAATGATTGAACAGTTCCATTTGACCAATAGATGGGTTCCTAACAGGTACTACGTGTCAGAGTGAACCTGGGAGTAATGACAATGAAGGGGTACTCTACATTCCCCCAAAACTCCCGGACTGGAGCCTCACTATCATATGCAGTTTGGTGTCATATGCTGGACACTCGTTCGTGAAGGCGGTCTTACACCTCTGGGATTTGATGAGGTTTTGTGTGCTTGGAATATTGAGACTAGATTGTTTTTTTGTGTTTTGTGTATTTTATCATTCAGAGTTTTTGGGCTATTGTCTTCATCTTCATTATTATATTCCCAACGTTTCGGCCGATATGTCCCTCGGCTTTCTTCAGGTTTTTCTCGTCGAACTCGGGAGCCTACACTTCGAACCACGTCCTTTATTTAATCCATGGAGGTTGCCTGCTCTGATTCCATTAACCATAACTGGATACAAGTGTTAAGTATTCCTGTATTGTTACTAGCCTGCAGTCGGGATTGAACCTGCAACCTCCAGATGATTGTCTCTTTCGAAGTTTAGGAAAGCAACGCCTCCAACCGTTTCGCTATGTGTCCTGCTTTTGAGTTCGACAAGAAACACCTGAAGAAGGCCGAGGACATATCGGCCGAAATGTTGGGAATATAACAATAAAGATGAAGATAATAGTCCGAAAACCCTGAATGATAAAAATCATCATGCTTCATCTTAGAAATTCCAACAACTAATGTGTGTATGTATGTCTACCAACCTCTCCGCTTGAGCAGGGTGTGACACAAGATCAGTCTTTACGTGGAGTTTAATTGGTCTGAGGTTAGTCTTCCTTCTTCGTGAATGGTTGCCTAACTAAGGCTAAAGAGCCCAGCCTTCTCCTTATTATTATTATTATTATTATTCTACACCATAAGAGTTTTTCACATCAGCGTTAGATGATGGTCTTTCTCGGAAGTTTGAGAGACAGCAAGTCTCCTCAAGTCTCCAGGATTCTTCTCAGTATTCTGGCTGATCTCAATCGTGTAGTAGTTTGGATGGTCTCCACTCTTCCTCTTATTTCCAAGTCCTCCAGTCCCTATAATAATACTTTGGTGATTGCACAAAGAGCACTAATTATAATTGGTATAAACGTCAGTTTCATATTCCACAGTTTTTTCAATTCCCTAGCTAGGTCGAGTTACTTATCTTTCTTTTCACTTTCTTTCAATTTTATTATGTGGTCAGCTGGGACAGCTGAGTGACTACAAATCTCCCCAGGTCACGATGTATGGAGGGTAGTTGACGGATGGGTATATTTTAGCCGATCTTGGTATCTATTCTTCCTCTGATCTACAATTCCTCCAATGCCTTCTCCAAGCTGTGGAATATGAAGATGACGGTTATACTAATTCTAGTTGGCACACATGGTGCAGTCTCCAAAAACTCGAGAAAAGAAACTCGAAGAATTAGAAATCAGAGGAAGAATCGAAACCATCCAGACTACAACATAGAATACTGAGAAGAGTCCTGGAGACCTGAGGTAACTTGCTGTTACTCAATCTCCTGTGAAAACTCGCAAAGAATAAAGTCATAATAATGAAGTGTTAAACAAATTTGCTGTCACTTCATCTCAATCAAGTACTACCAGATGCTATTTGGGATAAAAATTCATTTAAAAAAGTAATAATTATAATTTTTTCATTAAAATATAAGCATGTGACCAAATGTTGTGATAAGTAGGTCGCTTTTACTGGCACACACGACATGGCATAAAGGAAGAGGACAATGCACTTTGTAGTTTTCACTTTCGGCCAGAAAACCGGTTTCACACACACACACACACACATATTGATGTAATGGATATTGTCGTTGGAAATGAAGACGGCGAACCAAGTTCGAATCCTGGATGAGGTTGTTCGCATTTCACAAAGTCTTTATACCCTTGGGAAAGGTATGATTCCAACTGTTTTCTTTCCACCTATGGGTAAGGAGAAGGGTGAGCTGGGCTCTTTAGTCTTGGTTAGGCAACCATTTATGAAGAAGGCAGACCAACCTCAAATCTGTTAAACTTCACTTAAAGACTGACCTTGTGTCACACCCTTCAGTTAAGTGTAAATACAATTTTAATGTCGAAAAACAGTTCTATTTTAAATAATTCAGTTAAGCATAAGCACGCACTTTAAATGTAAGTACGGTTTAATTCTATAAAACATTTCTATTTCAAGCTATTCAGTTTACTCAAACAATTCGGTTTAGCATAAGTATGCTGTTAGTTCTATTTAACCCATAGATAGAGTCCTATCAGGTGCTACCACTCCAGGCTAGATGGCAATGAAGGGGTACTCCGCACTCCCCAAAGCTCCAGCATTACTGGGACCTCACCATCAGATTGTTTAGTATCAAAATCAGGATACTCGTTAGGTGGAGTCTTACCCGCAGTCAGTGTATTCTACAGCCCCACCCAGGGCAAAGAAAGTGTTTAAGTACTATGGAAAATTAATAGGGAAAAATGGTATAAGCACCAATCAGAACCAATAGGAGCTACTATTCTATGAGACTTTGCAATCCAAGTTTATAGAAAAATAAAGAACAGTAGACCAAATATAATTGTTAAGAACTATTAAAAATACCTTCTAATTGATAAGGCAGTACCAACGGATAAATAATATAATGAAATTTTCACAGACTTAACAACAGAATTTGAGAAAATGTAGCACCTTAAAACTACCACCGTTCCAGTAATTGTTGGAGTACTGGGTATGATCAAGAAAGAGGCAGATAAACTCATTAACAAGATACATGGCAGTTCCAGCCAATATGAAATGCAAAAAAAATTGTACTTTGTTGAGGAGAGTACAACATATGTGACTGAAAAATATCACCCAAAAGAGGCAGTAAAAATATGAACACATAGAATGCATATAATCCCTACCTTCCCTAACACGAGGTCTTAGGTAAAGTTCCGGTTGAGGATTTTAAGAAACGGAAAGTAAAGCTGAAAATTTGAATAATAATAATGATAATGTTTTAAGCGACTAACAAGCAACATCTCATACGAGAAAACGAGGACGTTACTAAGAGAAACCTTTAGAGAGAAACTGATTCTCTTCTACTACAAGCACAAAACAACGCCATAAGGACCAACCATATCAAAGCAAGAATAGATAAAACGCAACAAAACAGCATATGTAGATTATGTGGTAATAGAGACGAAACGATCAATCTCATAATAAAAGAATGCAGCAATTTAACACAAAAAGAGTATAAGACTAGACACAACTGGGGGGGTAAGGTTATCTACTGGGAACTGTGCAAGAAATTTAAATTTAACCATATGATATATGCACAACCCAAAATCTATCCTCGTCTGGGATTTTGAGATACAAATGGATCACCTAATCCCGGCTTGTAATAATCAACAAAAAAAAAGAGTAATTGAAGAATTGTGGACTTTGCTGTCCCGGCTGACCTCAGAGTAAAATTA
The DNA here is from genome assembly GCA_963585895.1 of Sepioteuthis lessoniana. Taxonomy (NCBI): domain Eukaryota; kingdom Metazoa; phylum Mollusca; class Cephalopoda; order Myopsida; family Loliginidae; genus Sepioteuthis; species Sepioteuthis lessoniana. Next base: position 37,921 of record CAUZXS010005034.1, on the reverse strand, counting down.
AAAGAAAACGAAAAGAAGGATAAATACCTAAACCTTTCTAGGGAATTGAAAAAAAAATGTGGAACATGAAAGTAACGGTGATACCAATTGTAATTGGTGCTCATGGTACTGTCACCAAAGGATTGGTTGAAGGACTGGTGGACTTGGAAATAAGAGGACGAGTGGAGACCATCCAAACTACTGCATTATTGAGATCAGCCAGAATACTGAAAAGAGTCCTGGAGACTTAAGGGAACTTGCTGTCACTCAAACTCCAGTGAAAGACCATCAGCTAACGCCGATGTGAAAAACTTTAATGAGTTAATAATAATAATAATAATAATAATAAAGATTAAAGTTCTTTAGATTATATATGTGGATCATATCATGTTTGATGATTTCAATTTGGCAATTTTTGAAGTGTGTTTTCTGGGTGATTATACTAAATTGCTCTCTCTCTCTCTCTCTCTCTCTCTCTCTCTCTGATGTTCAGAATCTGTTTTTTGTTTTTCTTTGTTTTGTTTTTAGGGAATCACTTTTGTTTGTGATTATGTTGTGCTTCTTCAGTACCTCTGTATGCGATTGCAAATATAATTTGCATTCGAGGCGTCTTATTTGATGGTATGTCTCTTTTCCTTGTTCATGTTATTTGAACTTTTTTAAAAGTTCATGATACTTAGTCTCCTTTCTCAGTCTATGATATTTAGTTTCCTTTAATCATTCACGATATTTGATCTCTTTTCAAAATTCATGATTTTTGTTCTTTATTCCCCTTTCATGATATTTGGTCTCCTGTCCCCGTTCATCATATTTGGATTCCTGTCCTCGTTCCTGATATTTGATTTCCTGTCCCTGTTCATCATATTTGATTTCCTGTATTTGATTTCCTGTCCCCGTTCACGATATTTGGTCTTCTGTCCCCGTTCATCATATTTGATTTCCTGCCCCTGTTCATCATATTTGATTTCCTGCCCCTGTTCATCATATTTGATTTCCTGCCCCTGTTCATCATATTTGATTTCCTGCCCCTGTTCATTATATTTTATTTCCTGTCCCCGTTCATGACATTTGGTCTCCCGTCCCTGTTCATCATATTTGATTTCCTGTTCCCGTTCATGATACTTGGTCTCCTGTCCCCGTTCATCAAGTTTGATTTCCTGTCCCCGTTCACGATATTTGGTCTCCTGTCCCCGTTCATGATATCTGGTCTTTATTCTCCGCTCATATTTGGTCTACTTAGACTTATGCACCTTAAAGATGTCCGGTGTTTATCATTGTTCTGCTATTTGCAACAAATGGCATTACGTCTCCTCAAATATCCCGCAATTCCTTTACAATTTCTTTTACTGATAACATTAATCGAATAAGACATGGACGTATGTTTCACTCGGGCATCGCCTCAGATAAATAATTATTTCTTTCGTTTTCATTTGAAGTAAAGAAAGGAAAGAAAAACTACGCTACACGTAAAAGAAAGAAAGAAAGAAAGAAAGAGAGAAGGAAAGAAAAGTGACAGGAAGTTACAACTTCATGTTTCAGACTGTTATTCTCTGCTTCAGTGAAAAGAAAGAAAGAAAGAAAGAAAGATAGATAGATAGATAGATAGATAGATAGATAGATAGATAGATAGATAGATAGATAGTGAAAGAGAAATAGGGAAAAGAAAGAAATGAAGACCGCTGATTTTGAAAACTTACTTTAGAAATTTGTTTTTATACAAAAATGACGTGATATTTCATAAATAATAATAAAATTTTACAGAAGTCAACTAAATATTTAATTTGATGACATTTTCTGTATTTGTTCATTACAAGATAAAAATAAACCGAACTTTAAATAGTAAATGGTCTAATTCCCCTGATTTATCTTTTTACAAGCAAGTAGAATTGTTATATAGCCATGATACAACTATATGTATACGTATACAGGCAGAAACATAATCAACAATAATGACGAACACACACTTTATTCTCAAAAGGGTTACGAAAGGGTTGATGTTGGTTGTGTGTGAGAGGTGAGTTGGAGACGGGGACAGACTGCAACATATTGACCCTAAGTTCCTCTGTATTATCGCAGCACTTCTTCCTCATCCTGCTGGGCTGCTCAACCGGGGTTCTGGGGGCCCAAGCCCTCTGTCAGGCGCTGGCCCTCACTACGACATCTTTACCCCAACTGCAACTGGAACTCGAACTGTGACTGCAACTCGAACTGAACTCTGCCTTCCTCGGACTCCAACTAACTCAAACCGTCTGTGGCACCCGGTTATATAATTGTTTGACATCCACCTGCTTCTTGTGGGCGTCGCATCTGCACCGAATTCAACTCATCCACAGGTCAAAGTGATATTCTGACATCCTCGACCGGATGCACCTGCTTCCTGTTACACAGGTACATCTCTTAATTGACGCGAATACTGCTTGTTATCTTTATCCGTAGTGGCAGTAGTAGTTTGGTTTCTTTGTTTAATGGCATATCACTCTTAATGAGCTGTTTAATGCCAAAACTATCCCTGTAGAACAGCAGTGATACTATTTAACGTATAGCTGCAAGGATAATAGGGTTCATGCCTCTCCTAAGGGTACTAATTTGAAAGTAAACGTAATAGAGTGTAATCGGTGTATTAGTATATGTTATCTAAGTTTTTATACCAGTTCTAAGTAGTGGTAATTTACTAAGCTTTTTGCTTAGAGGTGACAGGAGGTCATATGAAAGAGGCACCCAATGAGACTCGAACTCATTCGTGTAGGTTTGCTAGTCGAGCTTGCTAACCAGTTCTAAATAGTGATTCTCACTGAATTCCAAGTGACTGCAAGTTTCAGTGTTCTTGCCGATCTTAATCCTGCTGTGGTCTGTGTAATAAGTTTAGTTCAGTTTGGCACAGGGCCATAAACCTGAGATAGTTATGCGAAGCACAAAATGTACGAAGGATCGAGCACTAAACACTTTAGACTTCATTCGAAGGGTAGTGGCAGATATCTGTTAATATCTAAGGCTATTCTATCTGTCTTTGTTTAAAGATATACAATAATTCCATCGCTTGTCAACCACTGTTCTATAACAATGATCCACTTATTGAGTTTAACTTGGTCAGGTACAAGATGACAACTTCAGTGCACTCAGGGAGGATCACACTCACTAAAATAATAAATGCTCTCAAAGACTTGTTTCTTCAATGTCGATGTGACTTAATCAAGGGGGTGTCCCCGTAGTGCAATGGTTAAAGCGATGGACTGCGGAATCGTAGTAAGCGAGTTCGTACTCCAGTCGCGCTATTACGTTCACTTTCGGACAAATACCATTGGGAAAGGTATGAAACCCCTTATCCTCCAAACTATGGGTTAAATAGTACTCCTACTGTTCTTCTAGGAGAATGGCTTTGGCATTAAATAGCCTAAAAAGAGTTGATATGCCATTAAACAAAGAAATCATGACTTAATCAATAACCGATACAACAGCCTAAATACTCTGGGGAAAGAACTAAAACTCTTTGTTTTGCAGTTATTCATTTCTGATTTTGCGGAATTCTTCGTTTTCTTTTTGACAGTGTGATTGCTATGAATTAAATTATGTCCTCATGTCAGTAATTCAAACCATATTCATTATTTCTAATTCGATTTTTTTTTCTAAATGTTTACTGAAAAGACAGACATCTTCAACAATCGCTCTCTAATGAATATACACACCATCAAAAATATTTCTTTTAAATCTCTTTATAGTTGGAATATGAAAAGGTTTTTACATGAAGGAATCTCAATAACAAAAAAAAAGCTTTTTTCTGTTTATTTGAACTTTATTATTTCCATTTCTTTTTCTAAAAAAAAAAATTCTTTAAGATGATCAAAAAATAAATGCATCTAATCGAGAATTTTTTCAAACAAATTATTTTCTTTTATCATTCTTTTAAATGAAATGATTATATATATATATATATATATATATATATATATATATATATATATATATATATATATATATATATATATATATATATATATATATATATATATATTAGTTTATTTCATTCATTTCCATCCTCACGGCCATAACGGAAGGGAGAGTATTCGTGGTGTAGTGGTTAACGCGCAGGGCTGCAATATCGTAGAGAGCAAGTTCGAACTCTAGTCTCGCTATTGCTTTCACTTTCAGACTACTACCCTTGGGAAAGGTACTGACGTGCCCCCCCCCACACACACACACCCACACCATACACCCGCCTACCCTAGATATGGATTGAATAGTATCACTGCAGTTCTTCAACAAGGATGTCTTCGGCATTGAATAACCCAAGAAGGTTTATAGTCCATTAAACAAAGAAAGCATACCAAACTACCCTGTTGGTGGGACTTAGAATACACGAACTGTATTCTCATGCCATGCAGAGGGGTAAGAATCCTCCCTAAAGAGGAATGTCTTGGACGTGACACTAAACTAGATCGGATGCTAAGGCTCTAGTTCTGGAGATCTGGTGCGTATAGAGCACCTCTTCATTGCCATTACTTCCAGCTCCACTTTGGCTCGGAGTGGTAGTATCTGTTAGAGTTAAATAAATCTGTTAAAAATTTTTTATATTTCATATGACCGAGTGCAAAAAAAAAAAATTCTCATGGAGCAACCCTACAAAGAATGCAAATATGAATGAACAATAAACGAAATTCCCTAACCTCTTGACATAAAATAATTCTTCACGAGATGACATACCGTTAGAACCGATCAATCAATCATTTCTTCTTCCCCATCAATTTTGAACATTTTATCAACACATTTCAGCCAAAAATGAATATGTCCCCCAACAAATGTCAAATATATCCAAGTAAATTAATTCTTACTCAAGGCTGACTTACACTTTCTTAATGTTTACTTAACTTCAGTGCTGAATGTTGTCATTTATTAGCTCAGCTTAGAAGAAAACCAGAAGCAGGTGGCATTAATTTAGAATTGAACAACTAAACAAAAGTTCACTCACCTATCTCACATACCATTACACCAAGTGAAACGCCTGATTCAATATGAAATTTATTGGATTGTTCCGAAAATAATTTCCGATTATAAAATAAACTTTATTCCTGAATTAAGGAGTTTAAGCCCCGTATTAATTAGTAAGAATATAGTCCCTGAACATCTACACACATCTGCTATGGATTAACAAAATTATTAATCCCTGTAGAGTAAAACTCTGAAGGTTCTGATGTCAAGAAATCCTTAAATGCAGTTTCTACTTTTTCTTTGGAACTGAATGGCTTTTGGCGTAAGAAAAGTGTGCATATGTTTGAAAAAAAAAGGTAGTTAGTTGGGGAGTAATCAGAAGAATATGGATGTGGGAAAGCCTCATAACTTCAGTCGCTGAGCTTCTGTAGTGTCATCCTGAAAAACGTGTGGCTTATCATTGTCATCTTGGGAACATGTGGCTGAGAAGTGTTATCCTGGCAAAGTGTGACCAAGCAGTCTCATCCTGGCAACATATGGCTGATCATTGTCATCCTGGCAACATGTAGCCAGGCATTGTCATCCTGGCAACATGTGGCTGATAATTGTCATCCTGGCAACGTGTGGCCTAGCAGTGTCATCCTGGGAACATCTGGCTGATCATTGTCATCCTGGCAACATGTGGCCAAGAAGTGTCATCCTGGTAACATGTGGCTGATAATTCTCATCCTGGCAGCATGTGGCCGAGCATTGTCATCCCGGCAACATGTGGCCGATCATTGTCATCCTGACAACATGTAGCTTATCATTGTCATCCTTGCAACATATAGCCAAGCTTTGTCATCTTGGCAACATCTGGATGATCATTGTCATCCAGGCAGCATGTGGCCAACCAGTGTCAATCCTGGCAACATGTGCCTGATCATTATCATCCTGGTAACTTGTGGTTGTTCATTATCCTGGGAACATGTGACTGAGCATTGTCATTCTGGCAACATGTGGTTGTTCATTGTCATCCTGGCAACATATGTCTGGTTGGTTGGTTGGGTTCTATGCCATATCAACCTTTGCAGGTTATTTAACGCCAAATCAATTTTTATGTGAATAATCAGTTCTATTTCAAACAATTCCGTTTAGTCAAGCAGTTCTAATTCAGTTAAGTATAAGTACAGATTTTATTTACACACAGTTATATGTCAAAACAGTTCAATGTTAAACAATTTAGTTTAGTGTAAATACAGTTCCAATGTCAAAAAACAGTTCTATTTCGAATAATTCAGTTTAGCATAAGCACGCAGTTTAAATGTAAGTACGGTTCAATTGTCAAAAACATTTCTATTTCAAGCTATTCAGTTTAGTCAAACAATTCAGTTTAGCATAAGTATGCCGTTAGTTCTATTTAACCCATAGATAGGACCCTTATCAGGTGCTACCACTCCGAGCCAGAGTGGACTTGGGAGCAATGGCAATAAAGGGGTACTCCACATTCCCCAAAGCTCCAGCATTACTGTAACCTCATCATCAGATTGTTTAATGTCATATCCAAGACACTTGTTGGGGGGGATCTTACCCCTCTGCAAAAGTGCAGTCGGTTTATTCTTCAGCCCCAACAGACTGGGCAAAACATATGTCTTAGCAGTGTCATCCTGGAAATATGTGGCTTAGCAGAGTCATGCTAACAACATGTGGCTGATCATTGTCATATAGCCAAATTATGACCAAGATTAAACTCATGCAAAAATCAAACGCATCACTTTTTTTTCTTTCTTCATTTCGTGATAAGGTGCATGCAACCTTTAAAATCAAATTCAGAAAAAAGTGATTAAAGATAAGTCCTTCAAAAATGTGATTTTTTTCATTCAACTTCAATTAAAATATCATGGTAGAATAGAATAAAAAATGTTTGTAGAAAAAATCAGACAGTATTTCCCGAAAAACCTAATCCAAATGTACTAACTGGACAATAAATGTATTAAAAAGTAAAGTACTTAAAGGCATCCTACTCAATTAATAAATGGTATCTATCAAAGCTACCCTAAAATTTTCATATATATCAGAGTTTTTCAAAGTTGAGAATTAATTTTTATTTATTGCGGACTTTTTGTCCTCATCTTGGTAGTTTTTTTTTGTGTTGTTTCTTCTTTCACTACGTTTCGGCCAAATTTCACCTCTGGCCTTCTTCAGGTGAATTTACCGCGACCTCGGATAGGAATGATGAGTCTTGTAACCGTATCCCCAGTAATTACTGCCTTCCATAGTTGTTGTCTATCGCACCACGAAACGTAGTGAAAGAAGAAACAACACAAAAAAAAACTACCAAGATGAGGACAAAAAGTCCGCAATAAATAAAAATTAATTCTCAGATTAAGAAGCCTCATCTCAAAATGATTCCAATTAAAGACAACTTTCTCAAAGTTGTCGATAAAGACAAATATGAGTGAATAATATTTTATTATTTAAACAATAAAACTAAAACAATGGCTAAAATTTTAAATCTTATCTATGGTGATAGAATGATTATGAAATAAATTGATATTAACAAAAAATCTCACTCTGAGTGAAGCGGTACATATTCGTACCTCCCACCAGGCAGGATTTGCCACAAGATCTTTTTTATAGTGGGGATTTCGGGGTAGGTTGGTCGGACACGAACCGAAACTTATGTCCTGCTTGACCATACTGGACATAGGATCGGTGGGTGTCATGGGAATCATGCTAACCTTTGTCAAGTCTTCCGGCATGTATGCCAGGTGACCTTGCTGGTCATAGCTTAACTAGATCGGAAGTTCTAGTGCTATGTTTGTCATTGATCCTTCATCCACCCGAAGGCGGCCTAACTGGAGCCAGGGGCTTGAAGGCCGAGAAGACAAAAGGCCGTCGAAACAATCCTCACTCGGACTGAAGCGATCCAGAACTATATTTTTTAAGTCAGTTTCAACATTGCCAGGTTGGTGTGGCTATTGTTATATGATTCAACAGATATTGAATGTAGTGCTTTGTGACTCATACTCACAAACCTGCAACTTAATATTCGTGATCTCCTCAATGCCCACCAAACCCATCCTTCCCATTAGAAATAATTCAAGAATTAAAAGGTACGTTTACATTTATAGCTTACAGATTCTTTTCTCATGTAAATTGTATTAAACACTGGTAAATTAGTTATACTTTGTAATTCAATATTCAATTAATTTATTTGGGGTTGAATGGAAAATAAATTGGGTTACAAGTGGTGCATCAAATAAAAAGTTTGAGAAGCTTTGATATAAACTGTATATATAGACTTCCCTGTCTCGTGAAATAGTAATATCAAAATAAAATATTTAGTTGCTGGGTAGGCGTATATCGTTAGAGTTTATAAATGAATTCGAATTGAAACGCTGTCTCTTTCATTTTCAATTAGCGTCTTCGTTAAAAATTACTTTGATGGAGTTTCCAGCCGACTTTTAAAAACAGCCGAAGAACGCGGGTTAAAAAAGGATGACGGACAGATTAAAGCATTTTTTTTTACAAAAGAAACACGAGACTGAATCTCCTAGAAAACTAACGGAAGTCTATTTTAGAATAATACGAGACAATCCGCCGCCATATTGAATTGTCTTAATCCAGCATATTGTCACTTTCGTAGCTAAGGAAGGTGACTTACGGCCAATTCACGCTTAAACAACCAGCTACCGATAGGTCACCGAAATTAAACAGTGATGGGCCTGGTCAGTACTTAGATGGGTGACCACCTGAAAGTACAGTAAGCAACTTGTGACTTTTGAGCCAGACGATGCCTAGTAAAGTTTAAGAGCATCATTATCATCCTCAAGGCGAGGCGACATCACGAATTGCTTTGATTCTCTCTCTCTCTCTCTCTCTCTCTCACACACACACACACACACACACACACCATCCATTCCAATCAGCCATTACACTTGGCAAGTCTTCTAGACAGTATTCAGTGTTTATACAGAGCTGATGAAGTTTTTGCCAACACTGGTGTGTTTATGTGTAATTTGTTTTCATTTTACTTGGATGGATTGTGAGATGGGAGGTGCGTGGCCGTATAGCTGCTATCTTTTATGGATTTATCCAATTTACAACCAAGTCAGATTGGACGTGAAATCATTTTATTTTGTGGGCAGGGAGGTAAGCGATAATCGCGACTCATGTGTGGTTGTCACAAAAAATGCTTGGTCCTCAGAGCATTCTCCGTTTTGAGGTGCCTCAGGCACCAAGCGATGAATTCAGCACTGCTGAGTAGGTATTGCCGTCTGGAACTAGATGAGCATTTTAATATCACCTGCCGAGGTGGGCTGTTTTTTCGTAGGTGTAACGTGGGCAACTAAAATGATGAATCTAATGTTGTTAACCGAATGGATATCTGTGGTGTATACAGTGGCTCCCAATATATTTCTGCCCGTTGGTCAGAGTCGGACTGCTATATCGGTGAGGCTACCTCGTCGTGAGGGAAACACACAAAACACACCTCAACTTATGGCGTTAGGAGCTTCCGTTGTTTCATTTAATCCGTTTGAGTCTCTGAGGCTGTAAAAACGGAAAAATGAACGGTAGGCAGTGTTGTGAAGCTTGATTAATAAAGGACTTTTCTTTACAAAAATATAAATCTCTCACTTTTATTACTCTCATAAGGGTCTAAGCTGGCTGTAAGCGTGTAGGAGAGACAAGGAGACGCGGACCCAGACGGGCGGAAGACTTGAGGGACTGCAATATTGACCTTTTCTTATCCCATGTTGTGATTATATAATCAGGGCCTTATGTCTTTGCTTCCTTGACAAGAAGTTCTCAATCGGGGTCTGCGGTGGGCCACTGTTCCCCCATGGGCGCCCGCCAGCCGCTCTCTGTGACTGACCGTGACTCTGTGTTACCGCCTGTCTCCGAAACGGACTGTATCTGACTTGGTTACTTATGTGTGTTTAATTTCATAACGCCTAATCATTCTTCCGGTTGACAACCCACGTGAGCTGCTTCCGCTTGATTACACATGTGGAACATCCTAACTTACAGCTCTGTCAAAGGTCAATATGCAACAGCAGTACGTGGTGGTTACTTTGTTCTTCGAGGGACAATCTCGTTCCGTGCGTGTGTTATATAAATATATATAAATAATTAAATATGCTTATATACACATGTACATGTTCACGCAGCATCACAACGACACAATAAATAATCAAACAGACGCACAATGATAAAGTCGCAAGAATAAACGACGCACGCAAGGAAGACGCAGGAAGACTTCTTTATAAAATATTTTACCTCTCATCTTTATTTGTAAGTTTCGAAAGGGTTGTTCCAAGTTTGCGTGTGAGAGGTAGCTGGGGACCGAACATTACTGAAATATTTTGACCCCAAAGTTATGGCCGTCAGCGTTGTGTCTTTCTCGTTCTTCATGGCTGCTCAACCGGACCCTGGAGTAAACTCTTCTGTGTGCTGGCTTCCCCTACTACATCGCGTCTACCTCCGTCTTCCACTGTACTGCTTGCCCTCCTTCTCGCCTATCTCCCACTGTCCTCAATTCGTCGGCCTTATATTACCTTCAAACTCCCACGCAGTAATATAGACACGCCTCAACGCCTGCGCAACCTCTTCCGATTTCCAGCGACCGGGATGTGTCACTTCCTTCCGGTGCACCACCTTGAATGGCATTTTTGGCCGGGTCAAAAGGTCAAAACATAACACGTGATGATAAGGTATATACACACGATAAGATATCAAAATGGGAAAGATAAAATTGTGAAGGCAAATGATACGTCATGTGACATATACAAAATATTTGGTGGATGAAAATATCAAATTTTATGTCTAGTTTCCGCCATGAAAATTTAAAAAAAAAACATATTTAACCTTTGAAAAGTAACTGCCCGGGAGACCTGGGTTCAATCCCAAGTCGCGTCATGCCAGAGACTTTAAAAATGGTACTTGATACCTCCTTGCTTAACGCTCAGTAATATAAGGTACGTATCAAGGGTAAAGTGGAGCAATTCAGGGAAAGGAGTAGCGCCCTTCCCTACATCTCAGTGTAGTAGTTATTGAAAAGGGAGCCTTCAGGTCGTCCTCGACTACGGTCGCCAACTTTACTTTATGACTAACTTAGAATTGATCTAGTTGAGACTTTACACGAGGAAAAAACTCCAAGATTAGGAATAAGAGTTTCTTTTTTAAATTAAGGAAGATGGTTGGTTGGTTGGTTGGTTTGGTTTTTATGGCATATCAACCTTTTTAGGTTATTTAACGCCAAATCTATTTTTATGTAAATAATCCGTTCTATTTCAAACAATTCAGTTTTGCATGAGTACACAGTTTGTCAAAAACATTTCTATTTCAAACTATTCAGTTTATTCAAGCAGTCATATATACTAATTCAGTTTAGTGTATGTACAGTTTCAATGTCAAAAACAGTTCAATTTCAAATAATTCCGTTTAGAATAAGCACGCAGTTCAACTGTAAGAACGGTTTTATTGTCAAAAACGTTTCTATTTCAAGCTATTCAGTTTAGCATAAGTATGCCGTTAGTTCTATTTAACCCATAGATAGTGCCCTATCAGGTGCTACCACGCCGGGCCAGAGTGGACCTGGGAGCGATGGTAATAAAAGGGCACTCCACATTCCCCAAAGCTCCAGCATCATTGGAACATCACCATCAGACTGTTTAGTGTCATATATTAGGACATTCGTTTGGGGGGGGTCTTACCTCTCTGCAGTCAGTGTATTCTGGGCAATAAGGAGGATGAGGATATTGGTCTGAAAAAATGAGTGGCAACACACATTATGAAGAAAAAGTTAAAGAAGTCTGTTTAATTGAAATCTTAACACAGAGGTAAGATAAATGATCATATTTAACTGATAAAGAAGAGAAATTTTGAATCGGAATCATCTTCAAAATCTGGACTTTTTGTGATGGTGACAATATACTCACAATTCTATTTTAATTCACTATGTAACATTTTTTTTCATTATACTTTTAAAAAAATTATATAATTTGAGATGTACAGGGTATTTCAGAAAAATTGATATCATTTCCTAATCTAATGAGTTAACGAATTTTCATAACAAAGCCGTTAGACGAGAGAAAGAGATAATCGCGAAAATCACGTGACATTTAGGTAACTGGGTGAACACACACACACACACACACACACACACACACTTCTGCGACAAGTGAATGGTACTTAAGTTGTAATCTGGCAAGACAACCTAAAATGACTTTTCCGCCATTTTGCAAAACAGACTGATCGAACCTATTCTAAACCATTTAACTTTTGCATAAACAAATAATTAAAAATTAATAGAATTAATAGAATTATTGATATTAGATAGTTATTCCTATCTTATATCAATAATTCTATTATCTTTTAAACCATTTAAATGTGTGCAAAAAAGAGTTATAGCTCTTCTAAGAATGTAATCAACTAAACGTGTTTATAAATCATATATGTATATGTATTAAATAACCTAGAATATAATTAAGGGTTTTCCGACTATTGTCTTCATCTTTATTGTTATTTCCACAGCATTTCGGTCGTTCGTCGAACTCGGGAACCTACACAGAATTTCGAACTACGTCCTTTATTGAATACACGGGGGTCGTCTGTTCTGATTCCGTTATCCATAACCGGGTACAAGTGTTAAGTATTCCTGTATTGTTACAAGCCTGCAGTCAAGATTGAACCAGCAACCTCCAGATAATTGTCTCCATTGGAAGCTTAGGGGTTCAATGCCTATAACAGTTACGCTGTGTCCTGCTGAATTTTTTGGCCTTATGAACTTAATGTTCTTACTTGACTAGGATTACAACTATTATGTATGATTTTTTTACCTGTGCTCATATTCAGTTTTTTTTTTTCTGAATATGAGCATAGGATTCAATAAAGGACGTAATTCCAAGTTCCGTGTAGGTTCCCGAGTTCGACAAACACCTGAAGAATTATTAGTATTAGATAAGAATACTGCGTGCAAACAAATGAGCTCAAAAAATCGTTTAAAAATAAAGTAACCTACAAACTATTCGTTTATATAAAGAGGATTTGATAATAAATAACCCAGAAGTTATATGTCATGAAACACCAACCAACCAACCAACCATACTAGGTACTGTCCATCGTCGCTGAACTTCTGTGATCTGGTAGCGGGAGACGTATGAGGATGTCGATTCCTAAGTTATTTGTGATTGACACAAATTACAATAACAAGAGCGTAAAATCTAAATCCCAGGTCTTTATTGAGCGAATCGTACACGAAAGGTTCGCATGGCGTAGGATCGCTACGGTTGTATCTCAACGGTGTTGAAAGTCTATTCGGTCAGCGTATTAAATGGTTTCAATGGCGAAAATTCTGTTTGCCACAAACAGGAAGTCTCTCTTTTAAATATAAGAAATCATGAAATATTTCGTAATACTACCAAGAGGAGCTGTGTTAAGGAGCTATCTGTGAGACGGTCCGCAAAATTGATTTATCCTGAAAATAGTCCTAGTATTGACAACAGAAATTCACTCGTCACGTAAGGGTAATGTCCATAGTTGGTATCGGAGCTCTCGTTTCCAGTTTGGGTGAAAAACTCCGTTTGCTGACGTCACGGATGACTTAGCGTTTTTCCTGTATTGTTACTCACCTGTAGTCAGGATTGAACCTGCAACCTCCAGAAGCTTAGGAAACTAATGCCTGTAACCGTTATGCTATGTGTCCTGCTGGAGTGAATTTTTGGCACTTATAAACTTAATGTTCTTACTTGACTAGGATTATTACTATTATGTATGATCTTTTACCAGTGCTCATATTCAGAAATTTACACAACTCATTTAATGGGAGTTTTGCTATGATATCATGATTTTAAAGTTTGCATTTGTTCACAATAACCCGTTAACACTTTGTTGAAATCTTCCACGAGAGGCCTGGGGGTGTTCCAATAACGAAATGGCTAAAACAATGGACAGCGACATTGTTGTAAGCAATTTCTCACTACCGTCATGCAATTGCGTTCACTTTTGAACTAATGCCCTCGTGAAAAGCATGAACCTACTTATCCCTCCAGCTATAGGTTGAATAGTATCACTACTGTTCTTCTCCAAGGATGTTTCTAGCATTAAAAGATTGAAAAGCCATTAAAACAAAGAGATCAAATCAAACCAGGTGGTCTCCGTTATATCAGTTCTGATTTTCTTATAAAGATACTCCCTTCAAAGCATTAACATATTTGAATGATCATCTATGGTAGATTCCAGGAAGGAGTTAACAGGAATGATGAACATATGGAAACAGTTTGAAATTATGTCATAAAGGTTATCCCACAAGGGTGTTTACATTTCTTTTAAATCATTAATGATTTATTGGAAATTATTCTAGATTAGAGTCGGTTGCGTTTAAATGACTTAAGACTAAAAAACAGATAAATTAATCTTCTTCCTGTGTTTATTTGTACTCGAAAAATAATTATTCTCACACCGTCTCGCCAATACTTAGACACTAATTTCTGTGAGTTTTAATTATTCTATCGTTTGATTAGTTCCGCTTCCTACCTGTTATTGTCCCTCTCTCTCTCTCTCTATATATATATATATATATCATCATATCGCGCTGCTAGCACGGATTTCCCTAACTCTCTCTCTCTCTCTCTCTCTCTCCATTTGAAAGACTACTATTTATATATAGAGAAAGAGCTGATATATGTAATCTATGCTGGTCGTCCAGCACTGGTGTGTCATATATATTTATGGTAGGGGGGGTCATATGGCTATGCGGTAAGATAACCAATTGGCTTAAAGTCAGCCGGGTTTCGATCTCAGCTTGAAGCATCTCGCGTGTCTAGCCACACTGATGAGTTGTGATACAACGAAACAGTCTGTCTTTGGATCACAATCTATATGCTTCCTCCAACCCCCGCAACTGGGGGTTTCGCTCGCTCGCTTAATTCTAATGAATTGTGCCTTCGGTAGCCGTTAAGTGCATATGTAAATAAAAGAAAAATGATACATATGCGTTTAAAGATCCCGCCGCAAACGCTGAGATCGTTGATAGCTGTGCGGTAAGATATCCGATTAGCATAAAATCAGCCGCGTTTCGATCCCAGCTTGAAGTACCTCATGTGTCAAGCCAAAATAATGAGTTGTGATACAACGAAACAGTCTGTCTGGGGATGTCAATATATATATGTATATATATATGATATATCAGTGCTGTGTGTTTGCTTCTCTATATATATATATATATACACACGTATATTAAAATGAATAGGTCTACATGTGAATTTGGTATTTCAGGTTTTTATTTCACGTATTTTGGCATTTTTGGTTCTTATTTTATATAGTTTCTAATTTTATATATTTTCTTATTTTATATATACCAAAATTATTCCAACACACACACACAGACACACAATGACAAAAATATATTAAATATCAAAGTGAGGTAAAGCAGACTAAGGTAAACACACTCTAAGAAAAAGAGAAGAAAACCTCTATATGAACCCATCAGCATCTGAAAACCATTAAAACTGCAAATACGAGTGAGTTCAAGTCT
>CAUZXS010005034.1:2500-5000 GCA_963585895.1 Sepioteuthis lessoniana | reverse complement strand
CGGATTTTTCCAACCAGCTATTTTCTTCACACACACACATAATATATATATATATATATATATATATATATATATATATATATATATATATATATATATATATATATATACGAGTATAATTTACATATTTTTTCGTTGTTGATGTTTTCTCACAAAATAGGAACGCTATCTTTCCTGATAAGTATATTTCGGATGAAGCCAGTAGAATGCATCGATCGAGTCGATATGGTAAAGTAAATAATTTCAACCCTTCTCAAAAGTGTTAGTTTAGTTTATAATCTGAAAACTATTCGAAATTAAACTTTTTAAATAAAAAAAAAATGAGTTTTGCAATTTAAAACAGTTTTTTCGATAAGCCACTTTTTAAAATTTCTTCCACAGAACGGAAACTAACAAATATGAATAGAAATATTTATGCTATTTTTTCATAGAATATCTTTCAGAAAACTTACATACTTAATTATCTAGACTTTAAACAGTTTTATTTATTAATTACATGAATATTTGTAAAATATCTGTATAATAAGCAATACAATTTTTAATTAAAAATTCCAACCATTTTTTAAAAGATTGTTGACAATGCCAAAAGGCAAAGTGAAAACAAATGAAGGTCACCATTTCTTATGTGTGTCAATTAATTTTTAAAAACTAATTAAAGCGTTTATTCCATTCTGAATAGAATAGATTTTTTAGCAAAAAGAAATAAACAAGAATATATATATATATATATATATATATATATATATATATATATATATGATACGGTTTAAAATACAAATAAGAAAAATGTATCGAAAGCACTCAATGTATATGTATCCATACATGGGAGAAGTCTATGTATGTTATATATATATATATATATATATATATATATATATATATATATATATATATATATATATATATATATATATATGGTGTGTGTGTGTGTGTGTGTGTGTGTATTCACAGATACACATGTTTTAGTGTATATATATATATATATATATATATATATAAATGTATGTATGTATGTATGTATGTATGAATATTAGATCTATATGATGGTTTCATATGAATGTGATTGGTGTCTGTGCCAATATATGCGAGTATGAAAGAGAGAGACAGAGAGAGAGAGAGAGAGAGAGAGAGAGAGAGAGAGTATACACACATATATCGATACCTTTTAATAAGATATATGCATACATGTATATGATTGCACCATGTATATATATATATATGTATATATATATATGGGGGGAGTAACATAATGTTTGTTTTTCGAAAGTGATTCTCTAAACGTTCAATACATTTATCAACTGGTATGTTAGTGTACAGGGATTTGATTTCAAGACAAGCAAAGGATTTGTTTTTCATATTAATATAAATTATTTTGCTGAGGAGAGAGCTGGAATTATTGATATGTGTATTGCTGATAGTACCTAACATGGGGATAGTAACGAAGAATTTTGCGATGTTAAGGGGAACAGTGTGTGTGTGTGTGTGTGTGTGTGTGTGTGTGTGTGTGTGTGTGTGTGTGTGTGTGTGTGTGTGTGTGTGTGTGTGTGTTATTATCATTTACTCTTTGAGAGTTTTTCACATCTGCTGATGGTTTTTCACTGGAGTTTGAGGGACAGCAAGTCTCCTCAAGTCTCCAGGACTCTTCTCAGTATTCTGGCCGTCTTCAGTAATGCTGTCGTTTGGATGGTCTCTACTCGTCCGTTAACTTACAAATCCTACAGGCCCTTTAATCCAAATCCTCCAGGACATTATTATTATTATTATTATTATTATTATTATTATTATTCTATAATAATAATAATAATAATAATAATAATAATAATAAGAAGAAGAAGAAGAAGAAGAAGAAGAAGAAGTTCCTTAATCAGAGTTTCGTGTGTTGTACTCGATCATCTCACAGAAAACCATCTATTTATTTTACTTCGTCTATTTCCTTTTAAACATCTCATTGTAATTCAAATATATCCGTAATTTTTTTCATATTTAATCACTTATGCTTTTATAAAACTTAAAAGGAAATTAAATAGAGATATTTTTCTGCAAAACTGCATTACTTTTATTCTTACATCAAATACTTTGCAGATTATATACCCATTTTTGTTTTCGTTTTTTTTATTTCTTCACTTAAAGAGGTAATATTTTCTAATATAAAAACTCAGTTTAAATAATTCATTTATAGAAATTCGAAAAGGTTATCTGAGTAAAAATAATTCAAAGCAATATATTCGTAAATCATAATTCAACTACGAAAAAGAAAAATTCTTAAAATTACCAGATATGCACAGTGGGCTAAAATGTCCGTTTCGAGAACACTTAGATTGAATATTGCGAATTTGTCAAAAAATATAAACCGTACTATGTTCAGATGTTTATGGGACAGAATTTCACCAGAGATTCATTTATGACTTCTAAATAGCCCTATGATTGAAAGAATTTAACATTAATTAAACTTTTGACCAGTGGCGGACCTTTAAGTTGGAGTCTCTCCAGCTTTAACTGT
>CAUZXS010005033.1:10000-115839 GCA_963585895.1 Sepioteuthis lessoniana | reverse complement strand
GAAGAAGTCCTGTATTAATTTTTTCTTCATGTTTTTGGTTCACACCAGAAACTGAAAATACGGGATGGAAATAAATTTATAATCCTCAATTAACCGTCTTTGTTTTTTTTCTTTAAGAAATATTGCTCTGTAATAAATTACATTGAGCTCTCTACCAGGAAAATTTAAATCTTCAGCTCTTGAATGATTTTCTTGTCCTGAGGGAATTACTCCAAACTCTGGTTTAACCTGACCGAATATTACCTATATATATATATATATATATATATATATATATATATATAAATTGGCAGATCGTAGTCGGGGGCGACGCGAAGGTTCCGTTTTCAAAATACATATATATGTGTGTGTATGTATGTGTAAGGGAAGTTTGTTCATTCTTGAATGGTTGCTGGTTTATTCTGTGGTTTTTGGGTAATTTAATGTGAATCAATTTAGAATATTAAGATGTAAACAAACGGACGCGGCTGCTGTTGCGACATAGATAGATTTTAAAAAATTCCCTTAGCCAATGTAGTCTGCTTGTTGGCCGAGTGATCTGAGACTTAGTCTAACGTAATGTTGGATAGGTTTCGCTCCTGGCTTCGAGCGTCCTGCCTGTCTAGCCTCACTGAAGAGTTCTGATAGAACGAAACAGTCTGTCTGTGGATGACAATATATATATATCTGTGGGGATGGACGTTTGTTCATCCTCGAATGTTTGTTGGTTGGTTGATTCTGTGGCATGTCAAACCTTTTGAAGTTATTTAATGCGAATCAGTTTAGTAATTAGTGTCTTTGTTTATGAACGGTCTAAAAATGTATCTTTCCAATAATTTTTTGCCAAGTAGGCTGGAGCTGCAGAATACACTGACTGCAACTCTGCTGAGGGGTAAGAGCTCCACCCAACGAGTGTCCTCTGTATGACACTAAACAATCTAATGATGAGGTTCCAGTGATGATGGGGCTTTGGAAAAAGCGGAGCTCCCCTTCATTGCCATTGCTCCCAGGTCCACTTTGGCCCAAAATGGTAGCACCTGCTAGGGCCCTATCTATGGGTTAAATAAAATTAAACTGCAAGCTTATGCTAAATTGAATTGTTTGAATTAGAACTGTTTGACTAAACTGAATAACTTGAAATAGAAATGTTCTTGGCAAATATATTGTGTACTTACATTTAAACTGTGTACTTATGCTAAACTGAATTGTTTGAAATAGAACTGTACTTACGCTAAAGTGAATTGTTTAATATAGAACTATTTCGACATTTAACTGTGTGTGGAGAAAATCTATTCTTATGCTAAATTGCGCGTCTCTTGAAGTGTAATGGTTAGCAAGTTTTACTAGCAAACCTGCCAGAATGAGTTCGAGTCTCTTTGGGTGCCCCATTCATTCGGCCTTGTGTCACATTTAAACAAAAAGCTTTGTAAATTACTATTCTTATGCTAAACTGAATTGTTTGAAATAGAACTATTTGTATAAAAATGGATTTGGTATTAAATAACCTACAAAGGTTGATATGCCAGAAAACCCAACAACCAATCAACTAACCAACCACACCAAATCATTCTAAACAGGTAGACACTTCATTAGGTCATATCTATTTAGATTGGACTCTCAGAGGATGTAAAACTATAGGCCTGAGTGGACCTCGGAGTAATAGCATCATCATCATCAAATCACGCTGACAGCACGAATTTTCTTACTCTCTCTCTCTCTCCCCATCCGTCTCTATCATCCCTCGGTCTCAGCAGATCCTCCAAACTAGATCCAGTCTCTCCACGGAGCAGATGTAGATAAGTTCTCGTTGTTCGGGTAGCACTGGCACATCCATGTGTAGGGATCCATTGAAGAACGCCCTTTAACAGTTTTCTTTGCTTCTCCAGCAGTGTCTCGCATGTCTTAGCTCGTCTTACTTAGATAGGATGTAAGTGGCCGTACAGCCACTCTTTTGGGGGTGTTGCTTTTAAGATTTGTTTAAAAGAACACGTAACCTTCATGTGTTGTTTCCGTCTAGCTTTTTCTCCATTCGTTTTGTTAACGTCATTATAGTGCATCCATGCAATAGTATCGATATTGCCACAGCTTGGAAAATCCCGTTTTATTTTAACAGAAAGATCAGACTTCCATGTGAGTAGGTTTTCACTAGGAGTAGGTTTTCATCACTTTCAGTAGATGAGATATTTCTGTCGAGTTATGTGACCTGATCTTCCAATTTTAGAGGCTTGCCGCTTTGAGTGGAAATTGCTCTTTCTTTTATTTACGTTCACGTGGAGGCCAGTGTCTCCCGCTGCTTGCTCTAGGCTATGCCATCGGGATTTAGCTTGGACAAGTGTATTTGCCTGAAGCAATAGATCATCTGCGAAGATAGTTTCGGTAGGATATCGTCTGCTACTGGCTTGTTTTTGTTTTAGAGTATAACCATTAAATTAGATCTCTGGACGCTTGAATTACGTAGTCTAAGCAGATTACTTACAAATATGGTATCCTTTTACAAGGTTCTCATTTACTATGTCGAAAAAGTCGGTGTCCCAATCAGGTTAGCAAACTATTGCTTTCCTATTTTTATAAGTACCATTATAATGGAAACAGTTTCTTTGAGGAGACAGTATGCTAGTAATATTTACTCCATCTTTTCTCTCTGTATGGAATCAAATGCCTTGGCTAAATCTACGAATAGTATTGTTCTCTCGAGATTTTTTGCACGTACTCCTTCGATACTTTAGTGGAAAGTCAGAGACGTTGTCGATTGATTTCTACGAAAACTGTTCTGATTTTAGCTAAGAATTTTCTTGATTTTAGGTTTGAAACATTTGAGAAATAAACCTGAGCAGCTTTGCAGAAAGAGCTATGCCTCAGTAGTTCTTACTGATTTCCAGGTCATCAGAGAACTATGTCATCAAATTTCCATAGTCGTCCATACTTCTGGAGGTATTTTGCCGAGGCCTACAGCTTTTCTAATTTCAATTTTTTTCTGTACAACTTCAAGTTGTAAGCTCTCATTGTCTGATATCTTATTGGCTATTAATATTTTTGATGGGTTATCAGTGATTTTAGGGGAGTTTACAAGCAGATTTCTGAAATGCTCTTTCCACTTCTGTATTCTTTCTTCTTGGCATCATGGGATTGTAAATTATCTGATTGTAGATTTTAAGCTAGTAAATTTTCTTATTGTACATTGTGTGGTTGTAAAATTTCTGATAGTAGATTGTGTGGGTGTAAATTTACTTATTGTACATTGTGTGGTTGTAAAATTTCTGATTGTAGATTGTGTGGGTGTTAGTGTTCTGATTGTAGATTGTGTGGGTGTAAATTTACTTATTGTACATTGTGTGGTTGTAAAATTTCTGATTGTAGATTGTGTGGGTGTTAGTGTTCTGATTGTAGATTGTGTGGGTGTAAATTTACTTATTGTACATTGTGTGGTTGTAAAATTTCTGATTGTAGATTGTGTGGGTGTTAGTGTTCTGATTGTAGATTGTGTGGGTGTAAATTTACTTATTGTACATTGTGTGGTTGTAAAATTTCTGATTGTAGATTGTGTGGGTGTTAGTGTTCTGATTGTAGATTGTGTGGGTGTAAATTTACTTATTGTACATTGTGTGGTTGTAAAATTTCTGATTGTAGATTGTGTGGGTGTTAGTGTTCTGATTGTAGATTGTGTGCGTGTAAATTTACTTATTGTACATTGTGTGGTTGTAAAATTTCTGATTGTAGATTGTGTGGGTGTAAATTTTCTGATTGTAGAGTGTGTGGGTGTAAATTTTCTGATTGTAGATTGTGTGCGTGTAAATTTACTTATTGTAGATTGTGTGGTTGTAAAATTTCTGATTGTAGATTGTGTGGGTGTAAATTTTCTGATTGTAGATTGTGTGGGTGTAAATTTTCTGATTGTAGATTGTGTGGGTGTAAATTTACTTATTGTACATTGTGTGGTTGTAAAATTTCTGATTGTAGATTGTGTGGGTGTAAATTTTCTGATTGTAGATTGTGTGGGTGTTAGTGTTCTGATTGTAGATTGTGTGGGTGTAAATTTACTTATTGTACATTGTGTGGTTGTAAAATTTCTGATTGTAGATTGTGTGGGTGTAAATTTTCTGATTGTAGATTGTGTGGGTGTAAATTTTCTGATTGTAGATTGTGTGCGTGTAAATTTACTTATTGTACATTGTGTGGTTGTAAAATTTCTGATTGTAGATTGTGTGGGTGTAAATTTTCTGATTGTAGATTGTGTGGGTGTAAATTTACTTATTGTACATTGTGTGGTTGTAAAATTTCTGATTGTAGATTGTGTAGGTGTAAATTTTCTGATTGTAGATTGTGTGCGTGTAAATTTTCTACTTGTAAATTGTTTTATTTTGTGATTGTATAATGTGTAATTGTAAATTGTGTTTGTAGATTGTATGATTGTGAATTCTGTGAATGTAAAATTTTGTGAATGGTTGTATTAAAGCAAAGCATCTGGTTTTAATGGTTTGTCAGTTGATTATAGTCAATAACATGAACTCTAATGGGCAGCTCTTACGGATTTCGCTTTAATAGTGATTTAGAAGGATGTCCTGCCGGTGACATTTGTCGTCGACATAATACTCGATATATGAAAACATTATGGAAATCTGTTTGAGCATGTTTTTAGACATACGTGATAGTTTTTACTTAGAGATTGATCCACCTTGATAAGCGTTTTTGATATAATCGTTAATTCTATGCAACACACACACATACACACACACACACACACACACACATATATATATATATATATAATTGGGTGTGTATATTTATATACATGTATATTTTCTGCCTGTATTTCTTTGTCGTAAGAAATGGACACGGCATCACGAGTTCAAATCATGGACGAGGCTGACTGCATTTCACATAGCACTAATAACCTTGGTAAAGGTATTAATCCAATCATTCTCCCATCAGCTACGGGTAAATAGTAGGGCAGACTGGGTTCTTCAGCCTTAGTGAATCAACTAGTCTAGGAGAAGGAAAACTCTGAATTCAACCCTGTTAAACTCCGCTTAAAAATCTTGTGTCATATCCTGCCCGAGCGGAGGGGTTGGGTAAATATGGTATTTCTTTGTGTGTGTGTGTAAATATATATATATATATTTGTATGTGTGCGTATCTACGTGTGTGTGTGTGTGTGTATGTGTGTGCCAAACTCTCCACTCGAGGTCATTTTTAAAGAAAGTTTAACAAGTTCAAATTAAAATTTTTCCTTCTCCTTGGTTAATTGCCATATCAATATTAAAGAGCACTGTCTGACTAATTGAATGCATTTCCTAAAAGCCTCGTCGAGGATTTAAACTCAGATCACTGTGTCCATTTTGCCCAACGACAAACATTATAACCACGGGTGTAAAAGAATATATATATATATATATATATATATATATATATATATATATATATATATATATATATATCAAAACACCAACCGTAATCCAAGACGAACAAGATATCCAGAGCACTGCTGGTGAACAAAAGACGAACTCAAAAGTGATGTCCTCTTATGCATTTCTTTATATGGATACAACCTGTGTTAGCCAACCCACAAGAACATAACAAACATTAGTTCTTTGCGGACGCTGGATGCATTGCAGAAGACGTGCAGAGAGCGGTGGGTGATAAGAAACAGTGGTGAAGGAGAGTCAGGAAATTCTGTACTATCAGCACGATTTCATGATGATGACGATATATATGTATTTTTCCCACATATACTGATATATTTCAATACATTCACGTTTTGGAGAATATATACACAAATATACTCATAGAGAGATTCAAATCTAATTTTTTTTAACAGTGCATAAGTTTCAAACAATTTCCTGTATGTAGGTACATATATATGAAATGATTCATAAAATCTATCTATCTATCTATCTATCTATCTATCTATCTATCCGCCTACAATTAGATATACATATGTTCCTGTTGATATATATGTCTTATCACATATGGTACTATTATGCATGTATGTTTACATGCATACACAAATCTGTCTGTCTGTCTGTCTGTATGTGTCCGTGTGTGTGTATGTGTATGTGTACGCTTAAATGAATGTTATATATGTATGGATGTCGATGTTATACATAAATAATTATACATCTATACTTATATATGTGTGTGCACCTCTGTGTGTGTGTGTGTGTGTGTTTCCACACCAACCCTCAGGCTTCCGCTAATTCTTTTGACAGCGTTTGCGTGGGATTAACGGAAGAAAGCAGATTAACAAGTGGGGATTAAATTTTGGATTAGGAGCGGTTTGAATTACGACAGGAAATCGTGCAGTACGCAATTGGTATTGGTGTGGGGGATTCTCTTGCACACACATACACACACATTACGGATCTATTTAAACATGGTTTGCCTCGATGGAAAAATTGTTAGCTGTCTGCTGTCGTATGCAAAACATATTGGAAGGAAGGCTTTACATTGAAATTCTAAAATTTATCTTTGAGGTTCAAGTTCCGTTGTCGAAGTGTTTTGATTGTTTTGCTGTCATCATCAGGCTTCATATGTAACAGTATTAAGAAGAGAATTAAAAGTAAAATACATCCGACCCACTTGTTGAATATCTACTTTAAATTACCCTATTTTAATCGATAAATTAAAAAATATTCTGGTGAAATGTTGATCAAATTAAAAAAAAGAACAAGCTCCCAGAGAATAGTTAGATTAAAAAAACTCAACGTAAATGCGAATAAAATGTAATCATTAAATAATGGTCGGATTGAAAGCAGATCGAAATATCGAACGCATCTGTGTTAGTTAACACTATTATCCTCCGTTTCCTTATACTGGTCTATTTAGGGTTTTGTGGGTAGATACTGGTGTTGTATGTGGATGAAAGAAAATTGAGAAGACGATACGATTATATAAGATATGATAAACTTTATTGAAATAAAAAAGAAATTCGCATTTGTCAATATGTCGGTTTGTGCTTTTCTACCCCCATTAAAACGGTGGTGATTTTCTGATTTATGAAACTTTATTCATTCTTTTCAAATGATTGAGTATTGCTGGGTGAGGGAAGTTAATCTTCTACGTCATTTCTCGATTGGTGAACTTGTGATTAACTGTAATTCTTCCTCATCCAAGATCAACAATCGTTCACTTAAACATTTTTCCAGTGATATGTAACTAACGCGTTTCAAACTGGTGTAAGAATTAGAAACTGCCACATGGTCAATGATTAATTTGGTTAACACATCATCACTAATAATAATGATAATAATAATAAGTAAAGTTGACGACCTAAGACGAGGGTAACCCAAAGGCTCCCTCTTTAATAGCTATTACACCAAAGTATAGGGGAGGGCACTACTCCATTCCCTGGATTGCTCCACTTTACCCTTGATCAGTACTTCATAATGCTTAGTTTTAACCAAGGCGTCAAGTACCATTTTTGAGTCTTTGGTATGACTCGACCTGGGATCAAACCCCAGTCTTCCGTATCATTGGCAAAAACTCAATAAGGCCAATAATCATCACAATAATAATAATTTAGAGATTTATGTTGTAAGAGAAACGGTGTAAATAGAGAAGATACCAAAGTAGAACGAAAAAGTAAAAACACACCTGAAACTGTTTAATTTAATCTTTGTTGGTTGTTACTTATTGTTACATGTTTGTAAATATTTCTAAAAATGTCTGCCGTACAATCGAAGTAATATTTAATGTTTTTCCTTTTGAATTGAAGTTAAATTTTAAATATGTGTATAAGGGAGAAAAAATGGAGAGAAACAGGGCAAGGAGAATGGCAAATTTGTTTTCAGTTGGAGCTCCTACCTAAATTGAAATCACGTGATCAGAACTCTTTTGACAAAAAGCCATGAAAGAAGAAAAGGTCAGATGGTTTACATCACTCGGAAGGCCGCTCAATGATGAATACCACAAAGTGTATCGGCTTTAAACAATTAAACAATAGTATCAGTCATCAGTTCATCGATGCAACACATAGTACCTTATGTAAGTAACGAATGATCATATAAGGCGAATAGGTTTAAAAAAGGTGATCGTTAAACTTTTACAAGTTAAAACTTATCAAATTTAAAGGCGTTGTTTTTTGTGACTCGCTTAAGTGTCCGCTATTTTATTAGAGGACCACGTCACTTCTATGATAGGTGCACAAATAATAACCACGCCTGGGTATGGTATATCCACGTTATAATGCCATGAAAAAAAATGAGAAATCCAAATCTAATTCAACGTGAAAGTCAGACAACAGGCCTGGGTGTCATAATCGGCAGGGGTTCCCAGAAGAGTCAACATGGGAGACTCACTCGACATCCTGCAGCAGAAATCTCATCAAACAAATAAATACCTGTGCAGTACTCCTTGTAAGATACTAGGGACCATTCTTAAAATGGTTATGAAAGGAACTCATAAAAATGAAGCAAAGGACAAAGAAATTGACCACTAAGCTAAAAGTCTTACATCGGAGAGATGACATAGACAGACTGTATGAATCAAGAAAAGAAGGAGAAAGAGGGATCGAAAGCATTTAAGATTCGAAGATTACATTAAAAATAACATAGAAAGACTAATTACAACGGCCAGTAACAGCAGTGACAATATAAGAACAAACAGAACAGCAATAACAAGGAAACAGAAATGAGAAGGAAAATAACTGTAAGGATATTTCAGGCAACAAACTGGATATAATACACCCGAAAAGATCTGAATATGGTTAAGAAATGGAAACTGAATCTCTTTATAGCATCACAAAACACCACAAAGACCAATTCTATTAAAGCCAAAACCGAATTGCAAGTCTAGATTATATACTGATGAAGACAAAACGATTAATCACATATTAAATGAATGTAGTAAACTTGCACAAAAGGAATATAAACAAAACACAACTGGGTGGGGAAAGTAATCCACAGGGAATTGAATAAGAAATAGAAATTTGACCATGTTATAGAATAATACATGCCCAAACCAAGATAATTCTCTGGGGTTTTGAGATACAGACGAATCACCTAATCCCGGCTAGATGACTTGCCTTAGAGATAATTGACAAAAAAAAAAAAAAAAAAAAAAAAAAAAAAACAAACAAACAAGAGAACTTGCTGTTTAGTAGACTTTGTCGTCCCCGTGAACCACTGGGTAAAAATCAAAGAAAATGAAAAGAGAGATAAGTTCTTTCACCTTGCCAGAGAACTAAGAAAGCTATGGAACATCAAAGTGACAGTGATACAAATTGTGAGTGGCTTGCACGGAAAAAGTCCCAAACAGCTTAGAAAGTGGAATAGAAGAGTTGGAAATTGGATGACGAATCGAAAACATCCAAACTATAACATCGTTGGGATCGGCCAGAATACTGAGATGAGTCCTGGAGACCAGAGATGACTTGCTCTCATATAGACTCCAGTGAAAGACCATCAGCTAACGCTAGAGAGAAAAACTCACAAGGAGTATAATAATAATAATAATAATAATAATAATAAATGGATCACCTTATCCCGGCCTAGTGTTATTTGACAAAAATATGAACTTCTCCATCGGATTTTGCTGTTCTGGTTCGCCACGGAGTAAAAATAAAAGAAAGCAAAAAGAGAGATTAATATAAATGGCTGTGGAATATGAGGATGGCGGTGTAGTTGGTCCTTTTGGAACAGTCTCCAAAAGCTGGAGAAAAAGACTGGAAGAAATGGAAATCAGAGGAAGAATCAAGAACATCCACATCATAGCATTGTTGAGATTGGCTAGAATACTGCGAAAAGTCCTGGAGACGAGAAGTGAATTACTGTCAATCACACCCCAGTGAAAGTGTGAAAACTTAAAAGAGGCTGACATGAATGCATTTATCAACTTTTTCGTACGAGCTGGATGTGACACAAGGTCAATATTTTTAAGCAGAGTTCAACAGATTTGAATCTAAAGTTTTCTTTCTCCAAGACCGGTTGTCATACCAAGTTTAAACAACTCAGTCTGTTCTACTATTTATCGATTACTGAATTCAATGCGTTTTCAAAGGTATTAGAGTTATGCAAAATACGAACAGCCCTGTCTTGGTTGGGAACTCAGTTCACTGTTTCCATTACCTATAACCATAACACCACAATTACATCACAGGCACTGATAAATAACCATTAATATAATTTTCAGCAGAAATCTTTACCGTATAATATTTGATCGAGGACATTAATTTTCAACAACAGATAAAGTGCTTTGGAGAAGGAGGTTATGCTGAAAAATTGATATTTGTCGTTAAAAATAAATGCCGTTTTCATCATTAACGACGGACAGGTTAAGAGATAGGGACCCCTTATGTGGTATAATGGTTAGCAAGCTAGAATAGCAAATCTTAGCAAGTGAGTTCGAGTCTCCATTCCGATCCCTTTGTACCACATCTAAGCAAAATGCTTTGTAAATTACAACAGGCTAAGAGATTAGCAGTTGAGCTTGTTGTTGGGGATGTTGTGAACGAAACAAAAAGCCACCGAAAGCTTCAAATACATTATTAAATAAATTAAAACTTCCGCGCTGGAATTACTATGACACATGGTGAGGTGTGGTTAATTTTCTATTGTCGTTAACGTCTGGAGTGGCCAGGGTGAAGGTTTTGCAAATAAGGTGGGTAAATATGGAGTCTGTCTTCAATAAAATTTCGCTTTAATTTTTTTGCCCTTTTCGTCATTCTCTGTCTCTCCGTTTCTCTGTCTCTCTCTATTTACACACTTAAAAGAAAAGCGGCAAGACAGTTGACTAGAATTTACGAGTTGGCAGCTGTTACCCACTAGCAAAGCAAATATAGACAATGTATCATTGTTTATTACGTCCGCAGAATTTTAAATCCCTATACACACATAAATATATATATATAATGCGTTAGACGTGTTGAATACTCTCTCACCTGGTAATCGACTGCGTTAAACTCAGAGTCATGAGTTTTCTGTTTTATATCATAATTATATATATATATATATATATATATATATATATATATATATATATAGTGTAATCGGATGGAAACTCAAACCTGGTTAAGTTGTCATTATAGATTTATTTCGGCGAATAATATTACTATACTCTCCATCTCGTCCGATGACTTTTTACATACTTTTCTCGAAGTTGCAGAACAGCAAATGAGGAATTACAGTTCGTATTTAACAAATTAAAAAAAAATTATTTAAATTCACTGGCGAGGGCAGAGTGGGTAAAAATGTTAGGTGTTAGAAGCATCAAGAAACAGGAGTGGGGTTTCTCAGTAGGTCAACCCATCCTAATTTACGCACTTCTCGGTGATTTCGTAGCAGGTGTGATTTTCTAAACAATCTACGATCGTAGAACGAATGTCTCCCCATATATATTTTACATTTACTCCTAATACATGTGTTAATTATATCAGCTGTTGTGATCCTAGATATTCCTCTTAATTTAATTAAGAACAAGATAATCAAATAAGATAAAGGTAAAGAAATTGACCCTAAAAATGGTCAAGGGGAATTAATTACTTCAGAGTCAAAGACCTTAATTTTCAGATTAATATCCAACGTTCATCGGATCATCATCTATCTTTAAATTTTCCCGCTCTGATGATACCCACAACTGAATTGATCGTTATTAATTTCTAATAAATCCTTATCATTGTCCTTGCAATTACATAGGGATCGGTGTTTCAGTGGTTCTCAGTCAGGATAATTTGAATTTTCCTCTATGTCTACCTTTAAACACGAGATCATTTCTTTCGTTCAACAGTAGTCTTCGATTTCTGAAATTAATAATACTAATTTTCTCATCTATACATAAGTTACACCTACCGTTGAAACTATTTGCGGTAGAAGAGTGTCTGATTATCTTCGATTTAATTTGTGGAGACTGCCCCTGATATTTGAGGCCCCAAAAATATTTTGATAGGGCAGTCTGGTTTCTAAGTCGTGGATTGGAGAAAGAATGCCTATGATTATACCATCTTTGCTTCCAGCCGAGATGCATATATAGACTCTCTCTCCGTCTTTTTAATGTTCCATAGGAGAAATGCATGCCTGGTATACGATATTTCTCGAATTGCAACGTCCGCCCAAGGAGCATTCCTCTTTACTCTTTCAGTTACAAGACGCAACGTCAGGATTCCTATCGTTTACAATTAGTTCATTTAGTAGCCTCCTGTTATGGTTGTTTAAAATGTTATTCATATTCTTGGTGCAAGAGTAGCTAATTTTTACTGAATTAAAATCTTACTCAATGGATTATCTCTATTAAAGTGTTTACCCAGGAGATGTAGGAAGTATTTACCCCTATTAATGCTAGTAAGCTTACGAAAAGGCGGATTAAACCAGACTACCTTTCTATTTCTATTCTTTCCCCGTCTTTTTGAGTGACTATTATGATTATTATTAATCTCACCTACCTTGATGAGTGTGCAGGTCCCATCATTATTACCCTTATCCCTAAATCCAAGGTCCACTGGGGTTAAATATTCCAGTCTGCCTTAGAATTCGCTATTTTTGAGGGCGTCGTCATCTATACCTTTGCTCTCCTCAAAAAATCTTTTATATGAGGATAGCCAATTAATACTTTGGTTCACAGCATTAGGGATCTGCCTCAATACCGATCTTGGGTGATTCGAGGAAATATTTATGTACCTGGGGGCGGAATTGTTCTTACTAAAAGGTTTGAAAGTATATAGAAGCAATTGTGATTAAATGATAAATACACATTTTGTCTATATATTTTAATAGGATCCTTTCAAGTTTTCAGACAAGTGTTTTGGTTTTCGATTGGAGTTGGTAGATGAATTTACCGAAATTGTCCCGAGTGCTTTCGGACCTTTCATAGGTCATCATCAGGGGTTATTTACAAGTAAAAACATTGCTTTTTAAAAAGATTTCAAGTTTTTTATAACATTGCAAAAATTACGTAAACACATAGTTAGATTAAACTGAGATAAAGATGACATCGAACGAATTTAAAACAGAACGCTATCCACGGAAATAGAATATCATCAAGAGAAATAGAATATAAAAAAAAAACAACAAATAGTCAATATTTTCAATGTTAATTCTGTTAATTCTATTTATATATATATATATTGGGCTTCTTGGATTTATAGTCATAGCTTATTAATTTCGTGTGCTATTATAGTGGTGTTTACAACGAGAATTTTTCGAAATTTTTAAGATGTTTTGCTATGGAGCTAGAATCATTAAGGTGCCTAGTAAAACGTCTTGAAAGGGTTGTTGTGTTAAGAACAACGCACGTATTATTATTTTTTTTGAGACACAGTCTCCAAAAGGACATTTGAACATATATATGACGTTTGTCCTATGAAATTATATAGACAAAATGTGTCTTTATCATTTAATCAAACAAGCTTAAAAGAAGGGCTGCTGCCCAACCACACACACACACACACACGTATATATATATATTCTGGGTAAAGGAGTACCGGTCTTCCCTATTGAAAAGAGAGCCTTCGAGTCACTCTCGACGACAGTCGGTCAACTCACTTACTAATTTATATATATATATATATATATATGTGTGTGTGTGTGTGTGTGTGTGTGTGTGTGTGTTTTGGCAGCATTTCTTCATAAATACTTATTTGATTGAACATAATAGATATTTTTTATCTACATATTTTTTGTTATTCCTTTGGAATTGCCGTATTTATCTTATGATATTCAGCGGGATAAACCTTCCATAATTTATTATTTTCCAAGTACTTTCTGCCCAACTTTGGGTCATCATCAGGGGAGGATGTATTACAAAAGTGATGTAACTTTTGTGTGTATATTACTACTTTGTAAGAATGAGCGTTTGTACTGTTGTATTGTATAGCGTTTACTTTTCGAATTTATTTCTATTAATAGCGTCAGTAGCTAAAGACATTTAAGTACATTAGCGCTGGTTTCAAAATTAATTTTGTTAAGGTTGGGTTGTATGTTCCTAATATGTAGTGGCTCGAGACTGCATAGTCTGGAACGAGCCGCAGCTGGCATTGGCCTCCATGTCAATGCAAACAAAACTGAATATATGTGTTACAACCAAACGGGCAACATTGTCACGCTAGACGGAGCCTCTCTAAAACTAGTCGACAAATTCACCTACCTAGGAAGTAGCATCTCATCAACCGAAAAAGACATCGACACACGACTGACGAAAGCATGGACAGCTATCGATAGGCTCTCGATCATATGGAAGTCGGACCTAACTGATAAAATGAAACGCAGTTTCTTCCAGGCAGCGGTTGTGTCGATACTACTATATGGATGCACCACATGGACGCTTACGAAGCGGCTGGAGAGGAGGCTGGACGGAAATTACACAAGAATGTTGAGAGCAGTATTAAACAAGTCCTGGCGACAGCACCCCACGAGACTCCAACTATACGGACACTTGGCCCCCATCACGAAAACTATACAAGTTCGACGAACCAGACACGCAGGACACTGCTGGAGAAGCAAGGACGAGCTCATAAGCGATGTACTCCTGTGGACCCCCACATATGGATGTGCAAGAGTGGGACGACCAGCACGAACATACATACAGCAACTATGTGAGGACACAGGATGTAACCCTGAAGACCTGCCGGAGGCGATGAGTGATAGGGAGAAATGGCGAGAGAGGGTCAAGGATATCCGCGCTGGCGGCGCGACATGATGATGATGAATATTGTTGTGTTTTCGGTAAGAATTTATAGAACGAGTGTCCTGGGTATGACTCTAAATAATCTGATAGTGAGGCTCCAGTAATGTTGGAGCTTTGGAGCTTTGGAGAATGTGGGGTACCCCTTTATTGCCATCGCTCCCTGGTCTACTCTGGCCCGGAGTGGTAACACCTGATAGGGTCCCATCTAGGGATTAAATAGAACTAACCTGTGTGCTTATGCTACACTGATTTGTTTGAAATAGAACTGTTTTGACATTTAAACTGCCAACTAATGCTAAACTGAATTGTTTGAAATAGAATTATTTCTATGTATAAACGTGGATTTGGCCTTAAATAACCTATGGTTGATATGCCATTAAACCAAACCAAACCAAACTTTATTGTTTAAGTACCAGAGAACATAATGCATTGATTCAATGGATATAAATATTGTCGAAACTTGGCAAGAAGTATTATCGGAAGGGTTACAACTTAAGATTATAAACGTATGAATAAGTTTACAATTTATTTTTAATATATATTGATGGAAAATAAAATTGGAACAGTCTGAATATGTGTTTTAATTAATTCAAGATTAAGCGTACAAGAAATATATCAAAACTATTACTTAAGCAGATGGTGAAAAGATTGCTAAATAAGAGGTGTATCAGCAATACTCACACCCAATATTGATACACTCTATACACCCCTTATGCGTTTACACCAATCTGTACTCTCCTAGAGTGTTGAAGACGGTTCGCTGATATGAGGGTTACTACATCACAAGATGGTTGAAGACTTTGGAAATTTTATCCGACTGTCTAGTACCACTTGTTATGACGTCCGTCAGAATGTCGTGAGCTTTTGATTTTTGTCATTGTATTTAATTTATATGACAGATTGATCTTTAGAGATATTTATTTTTTAAAGAATGTTTGTTTTAATTTTCTGTTTAGAAAGAAACATTTAACCTTAAAGTTGATTTTGGTCTTATAAATTGTTTTTTATTATGTCAAAGACTGAAATATGATAGTCTTTACCCCTTCCATTATTTTCTCTTGTCGATACCAGAAAGAAAAAAGAAATTTTCGAGGAAATAATATATATACAACTGAGATTATTTGTCGGTCGATCGTTTGGGTTTTATGGCATATCAACCATTGTAGGTTATTTAACGCCAAATCCATTTTTATTCAAATAGTTATATTTCAAGCAATTCAGTTTAGAATGAGTACACTGTTTATTAAAAACTATTTCTATTTCAAGCTATTTAGTTTATTCAAACAGATCTAATTCAGCTAATTCAATTTAGTTTAAGTACAGATTTTGTTTACACAGTTAAATGTCAAAACAGTTGTATATCAAACAATTCAGTTTAGAGTTAAGTACAGTTTCAATATCAAAAAAAGTTCCATTTCAAAAAAATCAGTTTAGCATAAGCACGTAGTTTAAATGTCAAAAACATTTCTATTTCAAGCTATTCAGTTTAGTTAAACAGTCCTAATTCAAACAATTAAGTTTAGCAATAAGTATGCAGTTAGTTCTATTAAACCCATAGATAGGGTCTTATCAGGTGCTACCATTGGACCTGGGAGCAATGATAATGATGGGGTACTCCGCATTTCCCAAATCTCCAGCATCACCATCAGATTGTTTTGTATCATATCAAGGACACTCATTGAATGGGGGTCTTACCCCTCGGCAGAGATGCAGTCGCCCCAGCCAACTGGGCAATGAGAATATTTGTAATGAAACCGGTTTATGGTTGCAGAAATCAGTGAAACAAATATTGTCCTCATTGCATCTGACGAACAAGTATACGTATTCATTAAACTAAGTGTAGGATAACTATAAATACATATTTACCAACACCCCACCACCACACGAGCTGGAGGCGACTCAAGGTGAATTTTTTAGCGGAGTTTTACCGGTTTGAATTCAGAGTTGTCCATCTCCTTGATTTGTAGCTATACCAATGTTAGAGCCCAATTTGTCCCATTAATTTCCCATAGCTGAAGAGAGAATAGATGGATTCTTACTCTTGCAAAGGATATTAGCGCTATGTGAAAATGAAAAAACCCTCGTTCAAGACTTAAATTCGGGTCGCCGTGTCCATTTCCTACTAAGGAAACCATTACACAAGATCACAATAAATCACATAAACATATCAATACTGAACAGGTATCAAAATCAAAAATGTATCAGTAATACTTACACACCGTATTGATAAACCGTATATCCTCCTTGGGTGTCAACGGAGATTTGTATTCTCCTAGAGTTTTGTTCACTGTTCAGAGAAATCATGAGTGTTACAACAATAGAACTGATGACTTTAAAAATTTCATAATAATATCTACTACCTTCCTGAACCCGGATCAAAATTAGCCGCGTTGTTTTTTGTAGGTTTTCATAATAAATTTCGTTAGCGTACATCCACGATCAAATCAATAAAAGTAGACATTCTGTAGAATAATCTCGTGGCAAACAATAAATGAAATTAGCGGAAGGAAAAGCAGCACGTGATCAAAACAAAGAGCTTCCAGTCAAGAAGAAAGACTTCAGACGTGGAAAGAACTCTAGATAATCACAGATAAATCTATCGAAGAAATTATTAATAGACAAATAGATATCAACCATAGAAAATTTAGAGAGAATGAATTTGATGTTGTACTAAAAAAATAAAAACCAGAAAAAAGCTGTAAGACAAGATGAACGACAGGAAATTTGATGACATTCGTCGATTATGCAACGCCAAATATAAACAACACTGAGAGAAATAGACGAAAAGCTGCATCTACCCCCGCCAAATTGGCCTCGGAATCACTAAGAACTACTGAAGCATAACTCTTCCTGTTATTGCTGCTAAGGTTAATAATGCCCTTTTTCTTAATTGTATCTTACCAAACTCTTTGGAAAAACCAAGACGGTTTCAGAAAATTGATTCAAAAAATTCTCAAATTCTGACTATTCATTGAATCACCGAAAGATTGCGTGCAAAAAATCTCGAAGCAGATTTCGCCAAGACATTTGATTCCATGCACAGAGAAAAGATCGAGTAAATAATGATGTTCCTACAAAATTGTGAAAGTAATCGTTCACTCAGTTGATGGTTACATTGATTTCTTTGACATTGTCGATGGAGTCTTGCAAGGAAATACATTGGCATCATTTGTATTCATAATTTATCTAGATTACTTAGAACGTCAAAAGATCTAATAAAGGAAAATGTTTTCACTCTAAATAAAGATAGACGATATCCTGCAAAAACAATTTTGGATGCAGACAACGCAGATTATGAAGCACTTCCCGCAAACACTCCTGCATAGACTTGAGCAGGTTTCAAGAGGCATTGAAGCCTACGTTAACTTAGATAAAACAATGTTCATGGGTTTTAAACAAAATGGAGCTATCTTCCAAATTAATGACGGGTCCCTGAAACTAGTAGATCTATTCCCATACCTTGAAAACAATATCTTATCTACTGAAAGTGAATTGGAAAAAACAGCACTATTATTAACATGTTATTGACGATATAGTAATCTGATATCCCAGATAAAATAAATAGGGATTTTTTCAAGCAGTAGCCGTGTTACCACTATTGTATAGTTGCACCACCTGGACTTCAATAAGGCACCTGGAGAAAAAGCTTGATGTAAAATATACAAGAATGCTGCGTACTGTTGTGAACACTTCCTTGAAGCAGCACTCCACAAAATAGTAGCTCGACAGTCACTTACCTCTCGTCTCATAAACCATTCAGGTAAGACGAACAAAACACGTTAGGCACCACTGAGAAATTAGGAACGAACTCAGAGGCGATGATGTCATTTGCTCATTAAACAGCAAACATCCGACATTTGTAAACCAGTTAAAACCTCTTGGTACAATATTTATCTTCAAAAGCGATATCAATATACACACAGTTAAAACATGAATTGCTGTCGACCGGGTAACGACCGTATAGAAATCTATTCTGGCTGATTAAATAAAACGGGGCTTGTTCGAATCAGTAGCCGTGTCAGTACTATTATATGGTTGAACAACTCGAAATTTAACAAAAAGCCGTGACAAAAAACGAGATGAAAACTAAAGATACGTGCTGTTTTAAATAAATCCTGGAAGCCGCACCCTATCAAAGAGCATCTATGCGGTAGCAAACCTCCTATCTCTCAAAACAGCCACATAAGATGAGCAATTATTATCTCTTAGAATATTCGGACTATTGACCTCATATTCATTGTTATTACTCACGTTTCGGACGATATATTCTTCGGCTTTTTTCATGGGTTTCACGTCGAACTCGGGAGACCACACAGAATCTCGAATTGAACCCTTTATTTGAACCCTTTATTTGAATAAGTTCTGTTACTGCCGAATAAGTGTTTGGTTGGAAAGTGCTTCTGAGTGAAATCATCTGGAGGTTGCCGGTTCAATCCCAGTAACAGGTAAGAATAACTAGGAATATTTACTATAATTTAACACTTGTACCCGGTCATGGTTAACAGAATTGGAACTGTCAACCACTGTGGTTCAAATAAAGAATTCAGTTCGAAATATCTGAAGAAGGCTGAAGGGTATTTTGGCCGAAACGCTGTGAGTATAACAATAAAGATGAGAGGTAAATAGTCCGAATATTCTAAGTAATAACAATTATCAAGCTTCATTTTAGAAATTTGGACAAAATAAGATATGCAATACATGCTGGGTACAGTTGGTGAAGTAAGGACGAACTCATTAGCGATGTTTTATATACTCCTATATCGGCTCATTGACTAAGTGAGTAGAGTGTTCGCCAATGGTTCGGGAGACCTGGGTTCAATCCCGGGTCGCGTCATACCAAAGACTTTTAAAATGGTACTTGATACCTCCTTGCTTAACACTCAGCAATATAAGGTACATATCAAGGGTAGAGTGTAGCAATCCTGGGATAGGAGTAGTGCCCTCCCCTACACATCGATGTAGTAGCTATCGAAAAGAGAGACTTCTGGTTGCCCTCGACTACGGTCGCCAACTTTACTTTACAATACATGGATGCTTTCATCAAAGAGGCGATGTCTCGACACTAAATGGTTGCTCTCTGAAACTAGTAGACAAGTTCACCTACCTAGGAAACAGTGTCTCATCAACCGAGACAGACATCAACACGCGACTAGCAAAGGCATGGACAGCTATCAATAGATTATCGGTCATAGGGAATTCAGACCTGACTGATTAAATAAAACGCAGTTTTTTCCAAGCAGCAGTCGTGTCGATACTGCTGTATAGATGCACTACATGGACGCTAACTAAACGTATGGAGAAAAAGCTTGACAGTAACTATACAAGAATACTGTGAACAGCACTGAACAAGTCCTGGGGATAACACCCCACAATTCAGCAGCTATACGGCCACCTACCACCCATTACGAAAACTGTCCACGTTAGACGAGCCAGATATGCAGGACACTGCTGGAGAAGTAGGGACGAACTCATAAGTGACATACTCTTTTGGACCCCTTTACTTGGACGGGCAAAGGCCGGACAACCAGCGAGAAGCTACATACAACAGCTCTGTGCCGATACAGGATGTAGCCTTAAAGACCTACCGGAAGCGATGGACGATAGAGAATGGTGGCGGGAGAGGGCCAGGGATATCCATGCTGATGTCCCAACATGATCATGATGATACATAGACACAACGACGTTGGTCAATCAGCAAAAATTTATATTCAGATCGGAAACCGACTTAAGACCCTATCAAGAACGATGGCATATAAAGAACTATGGCCTAGAGAATCCGTGTCGTCAGCACTCCTTGATGTTATATATTGTCATCTCAAGCCAGACTGTTTCATTGAATGACAACTCTTCAGTGTGGCTAGACACTTCAAGCTGGGATCGAAAATCGCCTAACTTTACGTTAGACTGATAACTTTGCTACTCAGCTATTTCGGCGACCTACGTCAGTTCGGGAATTTAATGCTTTTTGTATTCAACTTTCGTTTGCTTACATTTTACGCTATCGGATACCGATGTGCTCAATTCGTTAGAAGAGCTTTTGCATTACGCAAATGGCAGCCATTAATTTCTTTCGTCAGAGTACTCAACCCCCGGGAGGGGAGTGTATATATTTTCCTCCACAGACACGCTGTTTCGTTAGAGAGAGAGAGAGAGAGAGAGAGAGAGAGAGAGAGATATGTCTGTATAGTTTATCATCGTATAATCATTGTATACAATTTTACGTCTTTTAATCTATAGTCTTTTATGTAAAATAGTGACTTAGACAAATAGGAAATTAAAAATACAAATGTGTAGTAGTACAAAACATTAATATGGTAATTGCGAGGAAAATTGGATTCATATTTCGTCTCCCAAGAATCTGTTTTTTATCTGACCTTCATCAGAGTAGTAACGTCAAATAAACTGTTTAACATTCAAATGAAACTCTAACGAAATGAATGCTAGAAATCGCTGCCGTAACTAACAGAACAGAGAACAATCAATCCTACGTTGTTAAGGACTAAATGCCAAGGAAAAAAGGCATTAATTCCACTCTTTTTTTATATCTCTTTTTTTTCTTTATCGGTTCCTTTAAAGGTTTCGAGAAACCAGACATTCTTTTTTATTTGCACAAGGATGTTTGAAAAGCGTTGATAAAAATAGATCCAAGAATCCTGAAATCTTGAATCATGAAATCAACTTCCGTACTGGCGTCGGAGCAATTCATTTTTTTTTTTTTCGTAAAAGCCGTCCAATCACAGAGCCTAAATTTTGTCAAGACTGTTGATTGGACAGCATTTATTAGAAAATTTGAATGAATATTTCCATCAATTAAAAAAAGAAAATGAATCACTATTAGTTTATCCATTGTAGATTTTTTTGTCTGCTTGCGATATTTAATATTCAGTGTTCCTTTTTTTTTTCGAACGTCTTATTCCTTTGTATCAATCAGTGCATGCTCCGATCATCTTCAGGTGATATTTCACGTAGCAGATTCTTATCAGACAATTTTTACTTTTATAATCTTTTGTACTCGGTATAATAAAACGAGGACTGAATCACGAATCTGTTTTTTAAATTCTCGTTCAGGTTTGTGACATTTTTCCAACTTCATTTAATTAAATAAATTGAAATTAATTTGATTAAAATACTGGCGCATTTTTTATGTGCTGAACACTGCCATTTATTCAAAAACGAAAAATTAACCTTCCCTTTTTCTAACTGGCAATAGAATAATTTAGCGGCTGAATTCCGAGATAGACACTTGAAAAAAGCAAGTTGAAAAAAAAGATGGCGTCTAATAAGACGAATGCAGTTGTACAAGTGACATTCAAAATAAAATGACACGAATTCTAACATTGTCCGTTTGTTATAAAGAGAAAAACTGAAACAAAAACTGCTTCTTCACCAATAGTTATATAATGAATGAATTCGTTTCACTGTATTGATCAGTGCATGTTAAAATTGTCTGCTTAGACGGATTTATCGTTAGGAATTGTTAATAGAGGATAAAGAAAGATTTTTTAATCATTTTTTATAAATATCGACATAAAAATTATCGAGATTAACTCCACATTTTCCCTTCAAAATTTGCATTGACTCATTTTGAGAGCAACTGAGACATCAAGACATTATCCTTTTACGAACTCTTGGCTCTATCACTTTATGAAGTCTTGACTAGCAATTTTTGAAGTCTTTGCTCTATTGCCTTATGAAGTCTAGGCTCCATCACTTTATGAAATCTTGACTAGCAATTTACGAAGTCTTTGCTCTGTTACCTTACGAAGTCTTGGCTCCATCACTTTATGAAGTCTTGACTAGCAATTTACGAAGTCTTTGCTCTATTACCTTACAAAGTCTTGGTTCCATCACTTTATGAAGTCATGACTAGCAATTTACGAAGTCTTTGCTCTGTTACCTTACAAAGTCTTGGCTCCATCACTTTATGAAGTCTTGACTAGCAATTTACGAAGTCTTTGCTCTATTACCTTACGAAGTCTTGGCTCCATCACTTTATGAAGTCTTGACTAGCAATTTACAAAGTCTTTGCTCTATCACTTTATGAAGTCTTGACTCTATCTCTTTACGAAGTCTAAGTGTTGCATATTGACCTTTGACAGAACTGTCATGTTCGAGCTGTGTAAATAGGAAGACAGCAATGCGTGGGTATGAGTAGCTTACGGAGGTTGACAGCTGGAAGCAGGTCACATAGGCAAATAACTGGAAATGAGGGTGTTGGGAAATTATATATACACGGGTACCAACGTCGGGCGGTTAATCTTGGATTCATGCAGTCATGGTCAGTCGCAGAGACGACGTTCAATTGCGTTGGGCGCCACCCCTGAGGGGCAGTGGGCAGCAGCTCCGGCACGCCCAGGCCCCAGTACTCTCTGGCCAAGAAGCAAAAGTGTCTTGTGGGGCCCTCAATATGGCACAACGTGACTAAGAAAAATACAAGAGTCAATATAACCCTCCTCCGTCTGTCTTAGTCTCTCTGTCTCTCTCGCACTTACAACAATCAACTTCAGACCCTTTCGAGGAATAAAGATGAGAGAGTTATGTCTTATAAAGAATGCGTTATTACGTTTTCATTATACTGGCCGTTGTATAACATTAGCTCCATCACTTTACGATGTCTTTGCTCCATCAGTTTATGAAGGGGGTGTCCTCGTGGTGTAATGGTTAAAGAGATGGACTGCGAAATCGTAGTAAGCAAGTTCGTACTCCAGTCGCGCTATTACGTTCACTTTCGGGCAAATACCGTCGGGAAAAGTATGAACACCCTTATCCCCCCCGCTAGGGGTTAAATAGTACCACAACTGTTCTTCTTGAAGAATGGCTCTGGCATTAAATAACCTACAAGGGTTCATATGCCATTAAACAAAGTTTATGAAGTCATAGCACAAT
Organism: Sepioteuthis lessoniana; assembly: GCA_963585895.1. NCBI lineage: Eukaryota > Metazoa > Mollusca > Cephalopoda > Myopsida > Loliginidae > Sepioteuthis > Sepioteuthis lessoniana. Next base: position 92,364 of record CAUZXS010005033.1, on the reverse strand, counting down.
CACTTTACGAAGTCTTCTCTTCAAAACTTTATAATTTGTTCTGCTGTGTAAAAAGCTTCATTTAAAAATAATTTTATCGTTTCGTATTTTCGCACGGCAGAAGGAATCTGGATTAGATATTTTTACAAACCTGAACAAAACTGCTTGTGAAACGTTTGAAATGATGCAAAAAAACTATGGTCATAATGTAACGCTTCAAAGAATCAAGAATATTTGTTGAAAGGGATACTTGTCTAAAACAAACCTCATCAACTAGCAGAAAGTTATCATAACAGATGAGAAATCATGGTTTTGTACTTATTATCCTTAAAGCAAAAGCTTTCATCTGCGTAGAAGTCTCACTAACTACTAAAACTAAATAGAGTTAGCGACGTTTTGAGCAAAACCGAAGTCTAGTTCCTGGTTTTATTTGAAAAAAGAGACATTGTTATTCAAGCTCCTGATATGGTTAAGCAGTTACCAAAAAAATCTAATTTGGAAGCTTTTCACCGTCTCCATTATGCTGTTTGTCGTAATCGGTCAGGCATGGCAGATTCAACTTGACGATGCAGTAAGTGAAGCAGCATGTGTACTCACCAGATTTAGCTCTGTGCAACTTTTTATGATTCATAAATAAAAAGAATTCATCCCAAGTGAATTATATTCGATGATTTGGAGGATATTAAAAGAAAGAAAAAAATACAGTTTCACTCCATATCGAAAGATTTTCAGGGGATCTTTGACCAAAGAACAATTAGCTGGAATAAGCAGGATTATTTTGAAAAAAAATTAACGTTTCATTCATTGTTTCAGTCCTTGAAACTTGATGCATTTCGAACACATTTATCTTGCTTTTATTGCGTATATATAAGTGCGCATATATGTGTATGTGCACATTTGTGTTTGAATGCATGCAGTAATAGTAGTAGTAGGGAAATTAAGTACAAAAAAGTATTATAATGTTGTTTAAGAGCTAAACAATAACTGAAATTTTTGCCAAAGAATATTTTCTTATGATTTTTGAACACCCTTTTTATGCTGCCCTTGAGCCGTACTAGGAGGAGTTTCATACATCCGTCATTTTTATAATTTATTTCAATAAATCAGTAGCAGTAATTTTGTCGATAGATTTTTTTAAAACTAAAGTTTAGTCGACTTTCGTCGAGAGTGACCTGAAAGCTTCCCTTTTCAATAGCTTTTGCACAGAGGTGTAGGAAAGGGCGCTACTCCTCTCCCTGGATTTCTCCTCTTTACCTTTGATGCGTATCTTATAATGCTGAGTGTTAAGTAAGGCGGCATCAAGTACCATTGGTATGACTCAAACTGGGATTGATCCTCGATGTCTTAGACCATTGGCGAACAGTCTACTCATTAGGCCAATAAACTAAAAATCAGAAGAAAAAAAATTCCCTTTAAATTTTTTGTGGTAAGTTTTTCTCGTTTGTATTCCTTGAATATAATGTAGAATCTTGGCCATTATTTTTTATATCAATATTTTTCTGTTTTTCTTACCTTTCAAGTCAGAATGATTAAATCGTACGATTTGGTTTAATGGGTCAAGTTTTCTAACATATGAACCATTGTAGGTTATTTAATGCCAAATCCTCTTTATACACACACACACACAGACACACACTATATATATATATATATGAGTCTGTGTGTTAGATGTGATTAGTTAACACGATTTGTTGAAAACATTTTTAAACGAACTTGAGCTCATTTTTTGCACACAGTTAAACGGTTTAAAGCATTTTTATTTAACACCAATAATTCTATTAACTATTTATCATTTGAAGGCATTTTCATTCTTAAATAGGTTTGAACTAATTTGTATGTACATTAGTGTTGCTATTGTTTCTACACAGATAAATATTTTCATTTATTTCTATCTAACAGTAATAATTCTCTTCAATATTAATCCTTTGTTTGCTGACAGTGAAGTGGTTACAGGTATTGCAATTTAACATTAAGTATTCTATTCCATACAATTCATTCATTTGCACACAGCCGAAGGTCTCCAAGAATTGCTATATTATACCAATATTATAATTTAGACAAACAATTAAAGAGTTTCAATTATTGCTATTTAACACAAAAAATTCTATTCAATACTCCTCATTCTGCAAAGGCGTTGAGTGTATGTATTCTTTTCATGGCATTCTGCTCTGATTTAATTAGCAGGAGATTCTTCTAGAGCGGACTTTACGAATTTTAGCCTTGATCTTTACATGTTGTATTCCATCTCCTTCATTCATTCCAAAATATTTGTATGTGCTGTTTTATTTCTGATCTTGAATGTTAGCATCTTCGTTTATCTAGATAATTTCAGCTTTTGTTAGTTTGCTTATTTTACATATAATTTAATGGCCGGACTTCATTCTGACACTGTCGTTAAAGCCTTTAACGATGGTGAAGTGGGCCATTCTTATAATCGTCATTTTTGGGCACTGGTTTTCGGGTTATTCATGGTTTCATCTGGTTTCTTTCTAATGCATATCAACTTTCGTGTGTAATTGAATAATAGCATTACTTAACCCATAACTGGAGAGAGAAAAGTTTTCATACTTTTACCAAGAATAATAGTCCAAAAATTGAAATAATAGCGCAGCTAGAGTTCGAACTCGCTTTAGAACTGGACTCGCTTGTTGCTGTCCAGTACGTTAACCACTTCTGCATTGGGATTCCCTCTGAACAGGTTTGCCCAGTCGGCTGGGGTGTAGAATACACAAACTGCTTCTCTGCAGAGGGGTAAATCCTCCCCACAACTAGTGTCTTAGACATGGCACTCAACAATCTGATGGTGCTGTTCCAGTAATGCAGGAGCTTTGAGGAATGTGGAGTACCCATACACTGTCTTCGCTCCCAGGTCCACTCTGGCTCAGAGTGGTAGCACTTGATAGGGTCCTATCTTTGGGTCAAATAGAACTAAACTGTGTACTTATGCTAAACTGAATTGTTTGTAAGAGAACTTTTTTGATATTTAACTGTTTGTAAACATAAACTATAAATGGTACAGGAGACCTGGGTTCAATCCAAGGTCACGTCATACCAAAGACTTTAAAAATAGTACCAGATACCTCCTGGCTTAATAGTCAGCAATGTAAGGTACGTATTATGGGTAAAGTGGAACAATTCAGGGAAAGGAGTAGTGCTGCCCCCTACACCTCAGTGTAGTAGCTATTGAAAAGGTAGTCTTCTGGTCGCCCACGACTAAGGTCGTCAACTTTACTTTTACTTATACTTATACTGGAGGTGTCATCGTGGTGTAATGGTTAAAGCCGTGGATTGCAGAATCTTAATAAGCAAGTTCGAAATCCAGTCGAGCTAATACGTTCGCTTTCGGACAAATACCCTTGGGAAATGTATGAACACCCTTATGGGTTTTAGATGTTCTAGAAGAATGGCTGATATGCCATTAAACAAGAAACCAAACCAAACATCATCATCATCATGTCGTGCTGCTTGCATGGACATCCTTGACCGATAGCTTATCGATAGCTGTCCATGTCTTCGTTCGCCGTGTGTCGATGTCTTTTTCGGTTGATGAGACACTGCTTCCTAAGTAGGTGAATTTGTCAACCAGTTTCAGAGATGTTCCCTCTAGAGTGGAAATGTCGCCTGCTTGATTAAACCAAACATATTTATACTAAACTGAATTGTTTGAAATTTAATTCAGCGTTAAATGACCCGAAAGGGGTTTATACGCTATAAAACAAATCAACCAACCAATCAACCAACCAGAACAGATGGTGTAGCTTGTTATATAACGACAGTTCATGATGTAGTAGTACAAAGATATATATATATATATATATATATATATAAAGAGAGAGGGAGAGGGGGGGTCCTCTTCGAAAATTCCGCCTCGAAGATTGATTTGTCTCGATGTTATAGTTCACTCGTTATTCTTCATTTTATGGGTTGTTTCCCATTCTATCCTGTTCGTTTTGATAAAGTATATCATAGTTGAAGAGTTTTTGTAGATTTCCAAGTGTTTTTATCATACAGATTCGGGGAAGAGAATTAAACGCTTTCTTAGGTTGACCGAAGCTCTTTAGAAGTTCATTTTTCGAGCTTTCGTTTCTCCCATTTATTATCATGTTTATGAGCGGCTGGTCTTTTATTGAATAAATAAATACTCCACAAAATTGAAGTTTTTATATCATACTTACATTCACACACACACACACACACACACACACACACACACACACACACACACACACACACACACACACACACACACACACACACACATATATATATATATATATGTATATATATATATATATATATTACAAAGTATATGTATGTCACAATCTCACTGGGTGGGTTTGTGGCAGACGGAATGTGGTAAAATTTGGAAAACTCAATATCTGTGATAGAGCGCTTACATAATATAATAATAAATAATATATATTAGTTTTTATATATATCTAATAGCTTGGATGCTAATATGACCATTACAAGGTATTAAAAAAATTCTGACAAATGATTGTCGTATAAAGACGGCATGAAACCAGTGGTCACAGATAAGCATGCATGCTATTAAATATATATAAAAACTCATATATATTTAAAAATAATATTCTATTCCTTAATTTTCAAACAGACACACACACACACACACACAGACACACACACACACACACACATATATATATATATATATATATATATATATGGTGGGGGTGTCTTGCTCTGCTGGAAGATTTTGTGATAAATAGCTGTGCATTGATGATTCTTCCTTTGGATATTCACAGTCCTTTTTTACTTGATATAATACATATATATATATATATATATATATATATATATATATATATATTGTTATCCATAGGCAAACTGTTTTATCATATCACAACTATTTGTGGGGTTAGACACATAAAACGATTTAAGCTGGGATTGAAAACCACCCAACTTTACGTTAGACTTAATATCATCCCTCACAGCCAACAAGCGAAACACGTCAGCTCGGGAATTATAAGACATTATGTCGGAGCTTTCGCTTATTTACATTTTGCCTCACCGGATACCAGAGGGCTCAATTCATACGAATAACTTTGCATTACGCGAGTGACAGCCGTTAATTTTTTCACCAGAGTGCTCAACCACCTGGCTGGGGGGCGTACATAACAATATACTAACTAACGATTGAGAAAATAAAGCATATTAATACGTATGACACCGAGTTTGACGTCTCCGATATATATATATATATATATATATATATATAGAGAGAGAGAGAGAGAGAGAGATAGTCAGCATTTTCTTTTTTAAACATGTTTGATTAAACTCGATAAGCACATCATGTCTGCTTATTTTATATTTAATCCGTTCCATTCTTCGTATGAGTCGTTTCATCCAAGGACCGAATTAATTAAAAAAGGCACCGTTTGTTTCCCAAGTATTTTCTGTCCCAATCGGAGCCATTTTCTAGGGAAGGCATAATGAAATGATAAATAAAATGACAACTCATATACATTTATATAAAGAGCTGGAAGAAGAACAAGTAGGAGGAAAATTTACGGAAGAAAATAATTTTGCTAAAGGTAAGAGTAAGAGGATTTGTTTGGTTTGGTTTGTTGGGTTTTATGGCATATCAACCTTTGTAGGTTATTTAACGCCAAATCCATTTTCATGTAAATAATCAATTCTATTTAAAACAATTCAATTTAGCATAAGTACACAGTTTAATTGTCAAAAACATTTCTATTTCAAACTATTCAAGCAGTTATATGTAACAATTCAGTTAAATGTAAATACAGTTTTAATGTCGAAAAACAGTTCGGTTTCAAATAATTCAGTTAAGCATAAGCACGCAGTTTAAATGTAAGTACGGTTAAATGGTCAAAAATATTTCTATTTCAAGCTATTCAGTTTACTCAAACAATTCAGTTTAGCATAAAAATGCTATTAGTTCTATTTAACCCATAGATATGACCCTATCTGGTGCTACCACTCCGGGCAAAAGTGGACCTGGGAGCGATGGCAATAAAGGGGTACTCCGAATTCCCCAAAGCACCCGCACTGCTGAAACATCACCATCAGATTGTTTAGTGTCATATCCAGGACACTCATTAGGGGTGGGGAGGGTCTTACCCCTCTGCAGAGGTGCAGTCAGTGTATTGTACAGCCCCAGCCGACTGGGCAAAAAAGTAAGAGGAAGAATTGACTGGAAATGTGCCGTAGGCATTTAGAATGTGGAGAATGTGGCATCTGTATTCAAAGTTGATCTTGTTTAGGCAAGGTTTATTAATCTTTATATATATTGTTGATCTTTGTATGGCTTCAAATTAGCTTCAGTTGTGCTGTTCTTCAGCAGACTCTGAAACAGTCACGTGACATTTTTTAAACACGAACGCTGATTTATTGATTAAACGGTTACACCTTTCTTTGAATATATAATAATTCCTCCTGGTTTAGTATCTTATTGAAGATTTTCCGGTGATTTAATGTCACTTGATATCATCCATTTCTAGTCCGAATGATGGTTCATTAGAACCGAAATGTTATAGCGTTGGCCTTTTTTTACATGAAATTCCTCTTTTTGAATTACCTTGTTCTTTAATTTTTCTCTCTATTGTCAGATTCATTTCCATTATTTACAACCATTAAGTTGACTTTATATATATTAAGTGAACTTTATAGCCCGATTGGAATTCGAACTCACTACAATGTAGCTAGCCAGCACGTCAGCCACTACGCCACGTTGACCCCTCTACATATTGTTTGCAACTTTTTTTTAAAGTGTCGATCACGAAATTCACATGATTCAGTTATCAGGGGTAGTTAAGTTACTTATTTTTTTCATTGAGATAATAAAGTTATAATATCTAGACGTCGAGACTGCTCACAAGACGAATCAATTTTATGGGCCACCTGCTTTGGAATATTATATTCCACACACATATCACAAGATTTGCAAGAATTAAAGCCCCATTACCCGTATCGGATTGAATTATTGGTGGTTTTTATGGATCACCCACATAGGTGCTAGGAAGGATGCTTGATCGTTTCCTACACTCCATGTTCCAATAATAGCAGTATTATATCCAGTATATATACAATATTATATATAATATATTATATATATATTATATTATATCTCAAACACAGAATAAACGGAAAGGTATGCAGAAAATTTTTTAAAAGTTGCCGATCGTAGTCAAGAAGACCAGAAGGCTCCCTTTTCAATAGCTACTACACCGATGGGTATAGGAGGGAGCAACTCCTTTCCCTGGATTGCTCCATTTTACCCATAATACCTACCTTATATTGGTAAGTGTTAAGCAAGGAGGTATCAAGTACCATTTTTAATGTCTTTGGTATGACGCGACCTGGGATTGAACTCATGTCTCCCGGACCATTGGCGAACACTCTACCCACTAGCATTTGACAAATAAACTTATATAAACAATTAAAACATTTTTAAAAAAAAGTCCGTTTAAAGAGATAATTAATAAGGGGTCTTAATTCTCACGTGACCAACAGGCTCATGTCATAGGAAGCCGCGCCCTCATTCCAATGTAAGACAATTATTTTTGTTTCTCTACAATAGTAACAACATGAAGCAACATTTCGCGCGTTCAACATTTGATAAGAAATGATAGACAGGGAGAAACTTTTTGATCCTATTTACCCAACCCCTCCGCTCGAGCAGGATATGACACAAGGTCAATTTTTTAAGCGGAGTTTAGCAGGTTTGAATTCAGAGTTTTCCTTCTCCTAGACTAGTTGCCTCACCAAGACTGAAGAACCTAGTCTGCCCTACTATTTACCCATAGCTGGAGGGAGAATAATTGGATTCATACCTTTCCCAAGGGTATTAGTGCTATGTGAAATGCAATCAGTCTTGTCCAGGAATTGAACTCGTATCGCTGTGTCCATATCCTGTGACGATAACCATTACACCACGGGAGAAACTTTTTGATATGGCTGTGAAACTTAATCTTTTCGAAACCTTCATCGAAGAACTGGGATATTATCTCGTTTGGTTTGAAAGTTATCCATTGAAGAACAGTTAACTTGACGACATATCCTTCGCGGAGAGTAGTGTTCCAATGGGACACGGACATTTATCTTGGTCATAATCATGTGCAAAATTGCATTATCATATTTACCCAACCCCTCCGCTCGGGCGGGATATGACACAAGGTCAATTTTTTTAAGCGGAGTTTAACAGGTTTTAATTCAGAGTTTTCCTTCTCCTAGACTAGTTGCCTCACCAAGGCTGAAGAACCTAGTCTGTCCTACAAAATTGCATTATAAAGCTGGTAATATATGCTCAATACTTTATTAGTATAGTAATAACTATTTTCGATCAGTACATGTTTTTAACTTACTATATATATATATATATATATATATATATATATATATATATATATATATGTGTGTGTGTGTGTGTGTGTGTTTTCATAATGTCTGGTATTTTAGGAACAGTGATAGCGAAAAAATAATTTGGTTGATATTGAAGCATCAAAATAAAACTGTATTTATGTGTGTCCATTTTAAAGTCGGCAGGGAATGCAATTGAATTGCATAATCGATATTCGATTATTGTTCAAAGCTTTGATGTGTTATTTTATATAGTCTCGGGCCAGAGTCATTCTTTGCCTATTTTAGATTCTCAAACATCTGCTTACCACCACCAAACACAGAACCCTAATCGAAATCATATTATGGGGTCCAAGGAAGAATTAAGTAACACTGATATTTTAAAAAAAATTCCCAGCGGCTAGCAAAACCTACACACAACGCCGAATTCACGTACCCTGGCTTGCGGGACGAGTTTGTAGATTGCATCACTAACAATATTTTTTCTGAAAAACAATATCTTTTTGAAAAAGTGATTTCGACTAAAATATATAGATATCAAATGACGGAGAAAGAAAGAAAGAAAGAAAGAAAGAAAGGGACACAAATGCACAAGAATGGATACTACAATATTTAAGAAGTTCCTCTCTAAGTGCTGGCTCAGTGCAAGCGTTAACTTCGAAATGTAGCTATTATACTCTTCTATTTTGTCCATTTAAATTCATTACTAAGATTTAATATATTGTCGTCATCTTTAGATAGACTAATTGGCCTCATGCGTAGAATGTTCACCAATGGTCCGGAAGACCGGAGTTCAGTCTCAGGTCGAGTCATACCAATGACTCAAAAAATGGTACTTGATGCTGCCTTGCTTAACACTCGGCATTATAAGGTAAGGATCAAGGATAAAGTGGGGCAATTCAGGGAATGGAGTAGCGCCCTCTCCTACACTTCGGTGTGGTAGCTATTGAAAATGGAGCCTTCGGGTCACCGTCGACTGTGGTCGCCAACTTTACTTACAACACATAGGTATGGCTAAACACGTGAGATACTTCAAGCTGGGATCGAAACGAGGCTAACTTTACGCTGATAACATAATCCCACAGCCATTTGCTTTCGTAGCGTAAGCGAAGTAATTTTAACACATATGTATTAAATTTCCTTTGTTTACATTTACGCTAACGGAAACCGGAAGTCTTCAGTTCGTTAGAAGAGCTTTACGTTCAGATGAAGCCTATACCAAGAAGTTTCTTTTGGCGGAAGTGGCTTATGACAAGCCCAAATAATTGTAGTATATTTCGATGTCTGTTTTGTGGAAAAACATAATGACAAGATCTTTTGCTTTTATTATCAATCAAGCAAATATTTTATCAATACTTGATAATCTTAAAGATGTTAAAGAACCGAAGAAGTTCAACATATACTGTATTGTTTTAGACTCTTCAGTGTAGATTTTTACACAAGGTCGATTTAAAAAAAAACGGAATTGTTGTCAAAAATCGAGCACAAAAGAAAACAGAAAAAACGTTTTTTCTTTTATTTTAACAGAAAGACGTGTGTTCATTTATTTTGACAGAAAATAAACCAATTCTAGAAATTCATCTTTCTTTTTTCTTTTATTGATACATCAAACTTAGTAGGTTATTCAATGCCGAAACAATCCCTTTGAAGGAACAACAATGTTACAATCTAGTCTATAACTAAATGGATGAAAGAGTTCATAACTTCGAACTGAACTTAATAGTGCGACTGGAGTTGGAACTCGTTTAATTCAAGGCCACAGTTCAGTACTTTAATCATTATGCTTGAACTTCAGTGGCTGGAAAAAAATTAGCCATTTTAAAATCTCTTTTGCTTTTCCTTGAAAAACTTAATTCTTTCTTTCTTTCTTTCTTCCTTTCTCCTGTTTTTCCAAGTCTCAACCCTTTTCCATCCTTCTCTCATAAATTTTCTATCTGTTGAAGTCTTTTCTTTTGTCTATTTCCACCTTCTTTCTCGTTTCTCTCTTTCTCTCAATTTGAAGGTTTCTCATTCTCCTTATTTTCAGAGAAAAACTTTCCTTTTTTCTTTTTATATCAGGGTCTCTATTTCTCTTCAGATCTGGTCACTCCTACATACGTGGTACAATGGTGGGCAAATTAGATTAGCAGGTCATGATTAGCACGTTCGATTCTTACCGGGAATTGAATACTTCCGGCTTTTTGCTGCAACTAAACTAAACTTAGTAAATATCAACTTCTACGACGCGATAAAATTTCCTGTTTTTATTTCCTTTTCAATGAGTCTCTCTCTCTCTCTCTCTCTCTCTCTCTTTGACAACGTATTTTCGCTTTCACCCTTTCCTTGTTTCTAAATTTTTCTCTTTCTTTCTTTCTTTCTTTCTTTCTTTGTAATATAATGGCCGAGGGATTTCGTTTTATATATCTTACCTTTCGGTTTAGTTAGGCTGAGAACATTTCGACTCAGTGCATGGGTTAGTTTGGTGCAAACATGAGCGCAAGTGTTCACGCGAGCGCTGAGTGGACGTGTCATTCAGGGATGTCACAATAAAAATCCCAGAAGGAGGATATGACCAGGGATGTGAGTGACGTCACGCACCGGAAACGTGGGCTGAGATTTGAGAAAAGTCAGTTAGTTGAGTTTTGCGGTCGGAAGAACAAGGTTGACTTTCGCTTGCTCGCTGAGGCCTTGTGGCGGGTGCGCACATGATGGGGGTGGGGGCAGATGGAAAAGTCAACATAGAAAGATTGTGCCTCACTCCTTATGTCGAAAAACCTTTTAACTCAAAGGTAATGAAAAGGTTTCGTACCTGAACTAAGAAGTCGTTAGTGTTTTCCGTGTTTCGGGATTCCTATGTTATCTATATGTGCGTTATGGACATTATCATATTTACCAACCCCTCCGCTCGGGCAGGATATGACAAAAGGTCAATTTTGAAGCTGAGTTTAACAGGTTTTAATTCAGAGTTGTCCTTCTCCTAGACTAGTTGCCTCACGAAGGCTGAAGAACCTAGTCTGCCCTACTATTTATCCATAGCTGGAGGGAGAATAATTGGATTCATACCCTTTCCCAAGGGAATTAGTGCTTTGGGAAATGCAATCAGTCTCGTCCAAGAATTGAACTCGTGTCGCCGTGTCCATTTCCTACGACGATAACGATTACACCACGGGCACCTCCACACGTTATGGACATTATGAACGTTTTGCGTACCGATATGAATATGTCTATTTCCCATATTCATATCTGGATATGCTACATTTCTTCGTTTTTTTTTTACAGTATCTTTGCTTTCTTTTTTTTTATCTTCTTTCTGTTTTTTCTCTCAATATCAGCATTTAATTATTCTTTCTCTTTTGGAGTATTTCGTCTTATTTTCTAGTTTCTCTTCCTTAATCTCTATCAAACTTTTCTCTCTCTGTTTTCCAATGTTTTATTTTATGTATAACTCCTTCGTTTCATCAACCCTTCACCAATCCTAGTCGACTGGGGCTGAGGAATACACTGACTGCATCTCAACAGTGGGGTTATACTCCCCAACGAGTGTTCTGTATGACACGAAACAATCTGATGTTAAGGCTCTAGCCCAGGAGATTTGAGGAGTGTAGAATACCCTTCATAGCAATTACGTCCAGGTCCACTCTAACCAGCAGTGGTAGCACCTGATAGGATCTTATCTATGGGTCAGAAAGATCTGTTTGACATTTAAACTGTGTGTAAACAAATGACTAACGTTAAAAAGAATTGTTTAAAATAGAACTGTTAGACAAGTTAACTGTGTGTAAACTAATGATTGATGTTTGATTGAATTGTTCATGATATATAACAATACCTGGAACAATTTAATTTGTGCGAACGAATGAATAATATCGAAAAGAATTGTTAGTATTGATTAGTAATACTTGAAACTCTTTAACTGTGTGATTAAATTGAATTTCTTTATATTACATTGGAATACTTGAAACCATTTAATTGCGTACAAATAAAACTATTTATGTGAGCAATATTTGAAATCCTTTATGTGAGTGTAAACAAATGATTAATAAGTAAGTAAAGTTGGTGACCATAGTCGAGGGTAACCCGAAGGCTCCCTTTTCGATAGCTACTACACCAAGATGTAGGGGAGGGCGCTACTCCTTCCCTGGATGGCTCTACTTTACCCTTGATCCGCACCTTATAATGCTGTTAAGCAAGGAAACAAGTACCATTTTTTGAGTCTTTGGTATGACTCGACCTGGGATTGAACCCAGGTCTCCCGGGCCATTGGCGAACACTCTAACCGCTATTTGGAATCATTTAACTGTGTGTACACTAGAGTACTTCTTGTGTGCAATCAAATTAGCTCTGACTCGTCTAAAAATACGATTACCGACTAACTATTGACATACAAATCATATCTATAACCGTCAAACAGTGTGCAAACAAATAAGATCTGGCTCGTTTAAAAATAATAACGGCAAACTCTGTTTACAAAATCATATTTAATATGTATAGAAAATTTGGCATTAAATAACCTACAATGGTTGATATGGCAAAAACCCCAACCCAACCCAACCCAACCAAATCAATTATCTATCTATCTATCTTGCAGTTTCTATCTCCATTTCTCCGTCCCCCTATCCTCCTCCTTAAACGCTGAATTCTTCCCATATCTCATCTGAATCTTTTTCGGCTTATTTGAAATGAATTAGCCAAACAATTCCCTTCACTGATGCTGACGAAGAAAAGGTGGGGACAAAAAACATAATATCAAAAATAGAATATCTTACAACACATATGCGTACACGTTCATACATTCACACACATAAATACTCAGGTACGTATATAGATATATAAATCTAGACAGGCCTAATGTCAGGCTAAATATACACCCATAGATTCTTACTAGAATATAAACACTCACACTCGACACACTAATGTGCAAACACAACCAGACACACGTTTCCAGTTATACATGAGCTTGCATACCGTTACACATAACTTGAATTACAGATCCACATAGGAATATGCATTCAGACATACTCAACAAGATGCTCTAAATATGACTACAGGTATATACACTCACAATCACACTTGTGCAGCGCTGCATCTTTAAAGCTTTATATTTGTACAATAATTCAGACACAGGCACAGTCAGTCACACCTATACACACATATATATGCGTTCACAAGCAGCCGTTAACACAGATTCGAATATACACTTACACACATAGACGTACGTACAAGTAATGATGATAAAATTCATAGTAAAAATAAAATAAAAAAAGACTGACGAAAAATCAGCAAAAAAGAAAAAGAAAAAAGAAAGAACTTAAATCAAACAGTTTTGCGCCAATTCCCAGCCGATTGTCATCAAGTCATTCATCAAAAGAATGGCGACCCAAGCCTTAATCTAGCCACCATTTGTCATCACGCTCGCTTCCCGTTAATAAAGATGTCTGCCTCCGTTTTTATAGCGACATTGGTCGCATGCAGACCTCAATCGATCAAGATAAAGGTCAAAGCGTTGACATTTCACAGACATCAAGAGGTCTACGGGATGGAGAATGGTAAAACAGTGACTTCTCAAGTTCAGGAATACCTGGGGCTCTCAGAAAAAAGCCAGGGAGTGGGTAATCATGAACATAGAAGAGAAAACGGTAAAAGTTGTGTGGACGATAGCCGTAGATGTTAGCGGTCATATCACAACCGAACCTGTTGCAATATTTGTTTGTTTGTTTTTTGTTTGTTTTGATTTGTTTTTCCTTTCAAACTACAGGGAAATAACACATTCGAATTGTCTACAAAAATTTGATTGGTCGTTGTTACAATTCAGTTTCTTCAGTGTTGTGCAAATCTACGAAAACATTTTATTTATTTAATTACTTAGTTATTTTTATCTTGACAAAAGCATTTTCTCAACTAAACTGAATATATCACATAGTCTTGAATAATGGTGACAAGTAGTGAAACCTCTTTCAGCTTATCAATATTCAACAAGGTTCCAGTGATTTTAATTATATTTCGAAGTTTATTCTCATCATCCTAAGAACATTACACATAAAAACGAGCTTCTTTTTTGTACATACAATGTGAGAAAAAAATCAGTTGAAGAAGGTTTAATTTTAGGCTTATTATGATAGCGTAGACCCAAGGTCATCGGAGCTTGGTGATTCAGTTTCTTTTCCATGTGATCTCCAAATCAAGTTCAATTTTTATATATATATATATATATATATAAATTTTTTAATATATATATATATATATATATATATATATATATATATATATATATATATATATAAATTCACTTCTTTGGTGTCATTATAGGTTTATTTTTGGTCTATGATGAAGATCATCAGATGTTAAACGGAAAAATTATTTGGGTGTTCTTATATTGCTCCCGGCGAGAATAGAATGTTCGAAAAAAAATTAATTTTTCAATTAAAATAATTTTTTAATTAAAATAATTTTTTCATATATTTTTTTTATATTTCTTAATCAAGACCTTTTTTTTACGGTGGAGATATCATATCTATTTTTATTAGATAAACTGTTTATACATTCCTTAAAAAAAACGTTACTCCTAATTTAAATACTACTAAAAAATTAAAAAAGCTAAATCCGAAAAAAGTAAATTGTGGAATGTGGCTGATTTAAAATCATAGATAAAATATGCATTCATACTTCTGTTGAAAATATCATGCAGTATAAATCTTAAATAATATAATTTGTGTTATCAGGAAATATTAATTCGATGCTAATATTAATTTACAAAAATTCTATTTCTAATTATGAAATCATCATCATCATCATCATCATCATCATGTCGTGCCGCTAGCACGGATATCCCAGACTCTCTCTCGCCACTTCTCCCTATCGTTCATCGCCTCTGGCAGGTCTTCAGGGCTACATCCCGTATCCTCACATAGCTGCTGTATGTATGTTCGAGCTGGTCATCCAGCTTTTGATCGGCCATATGCGGGGGTCCATCACTTATGAGCTCATCCCTGCTTTTCCAGCAGTGTCCTGCATGTCTGGTTCGTCTAACTTGGATAGTTTTCGTGATGGGAGGCAGGTGGCCGTATAGTTGGTGCCTTGTGGGGTGTTGCCGTCTGGACTTGTTCAATATTGCTCTCAACATTCTTGTATAATTGCCGTCTAGCTTCTTCTCCAGCCGTTTAGTTAGCGTCCAAGTGGTGCAACCATACAGCAGTATCGATACGACTGCTGCCTGGAAGATACTGCGTTTCATTTTATCGGTCAGATCTGATTTCCATATGATCGAGAGCCTATCGATAGCTGTCCATGCCTTCGTTAGCCTTGTGTCGATGTCCTTTTCGGTTGATGAGACGCTGCTTCCTAGGTAGGTGAAATTGTCTACCAGTTTCACAGAGGTTCCGTCTAGTGTGGAAATGTCGCCTGTTTGATAACTATGAAAACTATAGTAAAACATCCATGTTATTGATATTAGAAAGAAATTAACATATCGATTGTTAAATAAATCGCAATAAGCAGAGAATTGATATGTAATAGATATTTTATTAATGTAACTAATAATTCCTAACTAATGATATAAATAAATTAAATATTTATTTCATAAATTCTTGTTTACATATAGAAAAACGGTGTGATCAAAACGGTGTATCACATGAAATAGTTCCTTCCAGTTAATTATAAGGTTTTGTTAATAAGGTTAAATTTTTTTTAACAATTATATATTAATATTTATTTTTTATATTATATGATCTTTTTATAAAAAAAGGAAGTATAATTATACTTTCTCCTATAAATTTGAATGTATTCTTTATAGGAAAAATATATTTCAAATTATTTATTTATTTAATCCATTTTTTAAAAATTATGGATCAATATTTCAATATATAGAATAAAAAAAATATAAATCACCTAATTAATGGAAGTTAAATATGTTTAATATTATTAATATAAAAAGTTAAATTGTGCTAAGAACTTATTTCTATGTCTACATGCAGATATCATTTCATTCCTGGTATTTAATACATTTCTATTCATATATCTTAATAGACATATTTTCTCTTCTAAGCATAAATTACACTAATCATGTAAATTGTTTGTCGAGGAGGATGTTTTAATTATTTTCCAATTTATTATAGGTTTTAGTTTTAGTTCTTTCAGGTACAAATAATACCCAGATTGGGCAGTTTGAGTTTTTAATGTTGGATTTTGAAATGATTGTAGGTGGTTGTAATATCTAAATCTACAGTTTAAACTTGTCATTCCTATGTATGCTTTTTCATTAGTATCATTTTCTTTAGTTGAAATGTTTGCTTGATATATAATATTATCAAGGTTACATTTAATTCCTAGGGAGCATTCATTATTTTATTTTACAATTACATGAATGTTTAAAGTTGTCATTGTTATTCCAGTCCATATTGTTTATTAATTTCTTGTTGTGATCGTCAATTCTTTTAAACATATTGTTAGTCCAAGAAATATTAATTAATTACTTCATTCTTATTAGTTATTTTTCTAATGGTTCTATCATCTTTAAAACTCACCAAAACACCTCGGTGTAGTAGCTACTGAAAAGGGAGCCATCGGGTCGTCCTCGATTACAGTCGCCCTCGACTACAGTCGCCAACTTTTTTACTTTTATTCACTTTACCACAATAACGAAACATGTCAATCTGATTTTTCAAAATTGTCTTTCCTTTTTTTCATACAGTGTGATTTTATCTAAAAACTTGTCTATTTGCTGATCTCACACCCAGAAGAAGCGTGTATATCATCTGAAGAAGCGAAGATAATATTCTTCGTCGAAATAAATTTATAAAGACGCTTTAACCATCGTTAAGTTTCCTTACAGTTACATCATATATACATATATATACATATATATATGTATAAACATATATATATATATTTGTGTGTGTGTGTGTGTGTGTGTGTGTGTGTGTGTGTGTGTGTGTGTGTGTGTGTGTGTGTTGTAAAAATGTCCATTGATCGGAACTAATTTAATAAGAAAAAATGACGCAGCAAACAACTCCGTGAAACTAGAGGCAACCGTCAACTGAAAAGATACTCGTTAGGGTTTGGCCTTGTATCAAAGCGTTAAGATGACAAACTTTCTTTTAATAGCATATCAACTTTCGTGGATTATGTAATGTCAAAGCCATCCTTCTAGAAGAACAGCAGTAATGCTATTTAACTCATAGCTGGAAGGATTTCGGGGTTCATAACTTTCCCACGGGTACTTGTCCGAAAGTAACCGCTTTAACGCTACTGGAGTTCGGACTCGATTCCGCAAGTCCAGCGCTTTAACCATTACACAACGAGGTCACCTTCCCAGTCCTAAGTCCTCATTATGAATTTTATTAAGATAGAGTGTACAGAAAATAACCACTTCCTAAATTAAGATAAGAAACAAAAGAGAAAGTATTTGGGTAATGGTGGAATTGCACTGTTTCAGATACATCATAATTTACTGAATTTTGAAGTAACATACGTATAATGAGTTTGGAGACTGGCCAGTGAAAAAAAAATTCTTTGAACCACTTGCAGATTTTGATGAAATATTTTAAATATTTAGTTGTATCGTGAAGAGGAATTTAGATTAGAAGTTATTTAAAGCTTTGACAGTGAATGGGTGGGGAATATCAGTTTTAAAAATATAACCTTTTTTTTTTTTTAGAAAAGGATCCCCCCCCAATAATTACCGACAGTTGTTACGGCAAAAGCAATTCAATAGCTGTAAGAAAGAATTAAAAAGAGCTTGTTGTAAAAACATTAAGAAAAATCTCAAGGTTTTGTAAGTCCCCTGATATGGTGGATGGGAAAATGACACGTAAAAATCTAGGGAAAATGGTACACGTGAAAAAACAAAAGCAACGGTACATGAGAAAAAATAGGAAAATTGTACACGTGAAAAATAGGGAAAATTTTAATCGAGAAAAATCAGAGAAAATGGCACACCTGAAAAACTAGTGAAAATAGTACACGTGAAAATGTGGAAAAAGGTACACTTGAAAAACTAGGGAAAATAGTACACTTGAAAAACTAGGGAAATGGCATAAGTGAAAATCTTGGGTAAAAGTACACTTAAAAAACTAGGGAAAATGGTAGACGAGAAAAAACTAGGGACGTGGAATAAGTGAAAATCTAGGGAAAATGGTACACTTGAAAAACTAGGGAAAATAGTACACTTGAAAAACTTGGGAAAATTAGTACAAGTAAAAACTCTGGAAAATGGTACACGATAAAAACTAGGGAAATAGAATAAATGAAAAACTAGGGAAAATGGTACAAAAGAAAAAGTTGGGAAAATGCTACAAGTAAAAACTAGGAAGAATAGCACAAGGGAAAAACTCGAAAAATAACATATTTCATTAAAACATTGGCCTTGTTTAGCTATTTCATTTTTAACACACAGTCGCGTGTTTCAACCAGGACGAGTTGAAAATAGCATTTACAAGCAGAAAATAGCATTCACAAAAAGTTATTTCGAGCTACAGTTAGGAAAATAGGGTATCATCAGAAAAATGAAATGGTGACAATGGAAAAAATCAATGTCTTTTAATGAAAGTTTATTGAATAATTCTCTGGCAATGATTTGGTGAACATCAATTTCAATTATTGAAATGTTTTCATCAATCCGGTTCTTTTGTGATGGTTTGGTAGGGTTTGGTTTTATGGCACATCAACCATTGTAGGTTATAAATGCCAAATCCATTGTTATGCATAAACAGTTCTATTTCAAACAAATCAGTTTAGTATAAGTATGGTTTATTTGTTTACACAGTTAAATGTCAAAACAGTTCTATTTCAAACAATTCCGTTTAGCATACAAAACAGTTATTTCAAGCAATTCAGTTTAGTATAAGTACGCTGTATAGTTTTATTTGACCCATAGATAGGTGCTACTACGTTGAGAGCAGGGTGGACCTGGGAGCGATGGCAATAAAAGGGTACTCCGCATTCGCCAAAGCTCCAGCATTAATGAAGCCTCGCCATCAGATTGTTTAGTGTCATATCCAAGACATTAGTTTTACTCCTCTGCAGAGATGCAGTCGGTGTATTCTACTGCTCCAGCCAACTGGGCCAAGTCTAGATGGGGTACTAGAACTTTGGGTTTGAGTGGACCTGGGAGTAATGGCAATGAAGACGTACTCCACATTTCCTGAAGCTTCAGGACTGTAGCCTTACCATCAGAGAGTTTAGTGTCATATATAGTACACTCGTTGTGGGGGGGGTCTTACCCCTCTGAAGGGATGCAGTCGGTGTATTCTACAGCCCCAGCCGACTGGGCAACTTTTGTGATGAGCGAATCAACTAAAAAGTTTTTTGTACAATTATTTAAATTTTTATTTCTTGGTTTATGGTGACATCTAGTGAAGCGTATTTTAGTTTATCAATATTCAACCAGGTTCCAGTAATTTGATTTATATTTCGAAGTTTATTCACATTATATATGTACGTGTTATGTGCATATGTGTGTGTGTGTGTGTGTGCGTGTGCGTGTGCGTATGTGCGTGTGTGTGTGTGTGTGTGTGTGTGTGTGTGTGTGTGTGTGTGTGTGTGTGTGCGCGCCTGTGTGTGTGAGTTTGTGTAAAAGAGAGCAATGTCTTTAGCATAAAATGTCTCGGCAAAACAGGTTACTCTAATCTCTAATGATATCGACAAAGCTTATGCAGAAAAAGAAAGAGAAATAAAAAAAATTTCAATGTACATCTTCTATACATGCTCAAATGAATTTTATCACTTGGAGTTCAAAGATACAGCGGGAGAAAAAGGCGGGAGTTGTACAAGAATGCTTCGTGCAGTTTTAGACAAATCATGGAAGTAGCACCCCACAAAAAATAACATCTGTACAGCCATTTGCCTCTCATCTCACAAATCAAAGTGTTTGGCACTGTTGAAAGAAGGACAAACTCACAAGCAACGTTCTCCTATGGACACTTATATACTACCACAGCTCTGTGAAGACACTGGGTGACCGTTAGAGATGGATTGTGTAAGAATATGAAAAGAATCTGTGCTGTTGGTACGCATAGATGATGATGCTTGTCTCTGATAAAATGTATAATTAGAAGGACTTATTTGAACAGTTTTTAACTAAATATAAACTGTTATATGTATGTTTTATTTTGTTCAAATCGTTTTCTTTTTTTTACTATTTTCTTTCTTTCTTTCTTTCTTTCTTTCTTTCTTCACTTGTCCTTTCATTCTCATATTTCTTCCTCTCATTTCTTGTCTGTTTTCCTTCCTTTTTATTTTAGTATCCCCCTCTTTCTTTCTTTCTCTCTTTCTTTCTTTCTTTTTTTCTTTCTTTTTTTCTATCTTTCTTTCTTTCTTTCTGTCTTCACTTGTCCTTTCATTCTCATATTTCTTCCTCTCATTTCTTGTCTGTTTTCCTTCCTTTTTATTTTAGTATCCCCCTCTTTCTTTCTTTCTTTCTTTCTTTCTTTCTTTCTTTCTTTACTTGTCCTTTCATTCACATATTTGTTCCTCTCATTTCTTGTCTATTTTCCTTCCTTTTTATTTTAGTATCCTTCTTTCTTTCTTTCTTTCTTTCTTTCTTTCTTTCTTTCTTTCTTTCTTTCTTTCTTTCTTTCTTTCTTTCTTCACTTGTCCTTTCAGTCTCATATTTCTTCCTCTCATTTCTTGTCTATTTTCCTTCCTTTTTATTTTAGTATCCCCCTCTTTCTTTCTTTCTCTCTTTCTTTCTTTCTTTTTTTCTTTCTTTTTTTCTATCTTTCTTTCTTTCTTTCTGTCTTCACTTGTCCTTTCATTCTCATATTTCTTCCTCTCATTTCTTGTCTGTTTTCCTTCCTTTTTATTTTAGTATCCCCCTCTTTCTTTCTTTCTTTCTTTCTTTCTTTCTTTCTTTCTTTCTTTCTTTCTTTCTTTCTTTCTTTCTTTCTTCACTTGTCCTTTCAGTCTCATATTTCTTCCTCTCATTTCTTGTCTATTTTCCTTCCTTTTTATTTTAGTATCCCCCTCTTTCTTTCTTTCTCTCTTTCTTTCTTTCTTTTTTTCTTTCTTTTTTTCTATCTTTCTTTCTTTCTTTCTGTCTTCACTTGTCCTTTCATTCTCATATTTCTTCCTCTCATTTCTTGTCTGTTTTCCTTCCTTTTTTTTTTAGTATCCCCCTCTTTCTTTCTTTCTTTCTTTCTTTCTTTCTTTCTTTCTTTCTTTCTTTCTTTCTTTCTTTCTTTCTTTCTTCACTTGTCCTTTCAGTCTCATATTTCTTCCTCTCATTTCTTGTCTATTTTCCTTCCTTTTTATTTTAGTATCCCCCTCTTTCTTTCTTTCTCTCTTTCTTTCTTTCTTTCTTTTTTTCTTTCTTTTTTTCTATCTTTCTTTCTTTCTTTCTGTCTTCACTTGTCCTTTCATTCTCATATTTCTTCCTCTCATTTCTTGTCTATTTTCCTTCCTTTTTATTTTAGTATCCCCCTCTTTCTTTCTTTCTTTCTTTCTTTCTTTCTTTCTTTCTTTCTTTCTTTCTTTCTTTCTTTCTTTCTGTCTTCGCTTGTCCTTTCATTCACATATTTCTTCCTCTCATTTCTTGTCTATTTTCCTTCCTTTTTATTTTAGTATCCCCCTCTTTCTTTCTTTCTTTCTTTCTTTCTTTCTTTCTTTCTTTATTTCTATCTTTCTTTCTTTCTTTCTGTCTTCGCTTGTCCTTTCATTCACATATTTCTTCCTCTCATTTCTTGTCTATTTTCCTTCCTTTTTATTTTAGTATCCCCCTCTTTATTTTTTGAATAAGCTCCATTTTAATTAAATATCTCATTTTCCTCTATTTTTTTTTCACCTTCCCCATTTTTAAACGCTTCATTTTTACTTAGATCCATTTAATGTTGGACCGAACTATGTACAAAGTTTGGTAAATATGATAAATGTTTTCTCTTGTCTAAGATTCGAAATATTTTCATTATTACATAAATTATTCTGACAAGCACGTCACTTCTCTTTCTTTTATCACATCATTTAAGCCAAAATGCTCGTCGTTGCATTGTTGAATACCACACAGTAATTTCTTCTTTTTTATTTTTATTTTTCCCCCCTTTTTTTTTTATCTCGTCAGCTCGCAGGAGAACATTTTTTTTTGGTGAAAGCGTTCGTCGGAATAACTCGTGCAATAATGTTAGCGTTTTTCAGATCAACTAAAAATGCAAATGTCTGTTAGTTTAGAAGTGGGAAGTTTAGATTAGAACAAGGCAGACCAGACGATTTACACCTCCACACCCGACACGATCTTCTGCATCCAGCTTATGAACACAGGGATGAAGAAGTTCTTGCAAAATTGTTGTCTCAACCGTGTGGAAGGTGGAATTAGGCATGATAAAAAAAAAAAGAAAAGAAAAATAGAAAAAAAAAAAAAAAGAACGGGCCCACCCAACTCGCAGACGTAGAAATACATAAACGTGTTTGGCATGTCGATTCGAGACATTCTTGTAAAGTCAAAGTCAGACGATTATTTTCAACAAATCGTTTTGTCCTATATGCTTATTTAATTTACAGAAGAAGAAGAAGAAGAAGAAGAAGAAGAAACCCAGACAAAACCCTTGGAAAGGTCATTTACGTAAACAAATCGTTGTGTACCATCAAACGGGGTGATCTGGATCAATTTTTGGCAATATAACCTTAACTGGGAATGGGAAGAATTCTATGTAACTTTATGCAATATTTTATATCGATATATAAAATGTTCGGCAACCCAAATATAAAATTGCAATTTTTTTTCTTTTCTTTCCATTCTTTATTTTCAAATTTGATTTGAACGAATTCAAAACTGGCTGGCGAT
Source organism: Sepioteuthis lessoniana (assembly GCA_963585895.1). Taxonomy (NCBI): domain Eukaryota; kingdom Metazoa; phylum Mollusca; class Cephalopoda; order Myopsida; family Loliginidae; genus Sepioteuthis; species Sepioteuthis lessoniana. Next base: position 69,296 of record CAUZXS010005033.1, on the reverse strand, counting down.
AATTCATTAGGACTGAAAACATTTCAAGAATTTAAATTTTATTTCAATGTGTGTGTGTGAGTGTGTGTTTATCAATGCCTCTGCACAGACAGAATGTGACACAGGGGCTATTTTTAAGTGGGGTTTAACAGGTCTGAATTTAGAGTTTTCTTTCTTGCAGGGTGGTTGCCTAATCAAGTCTAAAGAACCCAGTTTGCCTTACTATTTATCCATAGCTGGAAAAGAATAACTGGATATGAGAAGGGCAATCAATTTCGTCTCGGATTTTAACAATGTCACCGTGTCAATTTTCTACGACGGTAACCATAGCACCACAGCACTTCTGTGTGTGTGTGTGTGTGTGTGTGTGTGTGTGTGTGTGTGTGTGTGTGTGTGTGTGTGTGTGTGTTCAATCTTTCATAAAGAAGATCACAGGAACATTGACATACACATAATCATATTAATCTTTTAATTGTTTTATGCAATTCAATATAACTTTCGTATGCGATACATTATTATTATTATTATTTACTCTTTGAGAGTTTTTCACATCAGCATTAGCTGATGGTCTTTCACCGAAGTTTGATTAACAGCAAGTTTCCTCAAGTCACCAGAACTCTTCTCAATATTCTGATTGATCTCAATAATGCAGTGATTTGGTTGGCCTTCTCTTTTCCTCTGATTTCCAAGTCCTCCAGTCCCTTTATTAATCCTTTGGTGACTATAGCAAGAGCGCCAATTACAATTGGTATAAACGTCACTTTCATGTTCCATAGTTTTTTTCAATTCCCAAGCAAGGTCGAGGTACTTATCCTTCTTTTCGCTGTCTTTCAATTTTACTCTGTGGTCAGCCGGAACAGCAAAGTCCACAATTCTGCAAGTACTCTCTCTCTCTCTTTTGTTGACTATTATAAGGTCTAGTCGTATGGCTGAGATTAGGTGGTCCGTTTGTATGTCAAAGTCCCATAGGAGTTTACATGTCTCATTCTCCAGAACAGATGCTGGGTTGTGCATATGCCATTTGTTCATATGGTCGAATTTAAATTTCTTGCACAACTCCCAGTGAATCACCTTGCCCATTCAGTCATGTCTAGTCTTATGCTCTTTCTGTGCTAATTTGCTGTATTCCCTTATTATGTGATTGATCGTTTCGTCTCTGACCTACATCAGCTGTTTTGTTGTGTCTTATCTATTCTTGCTTTGATAAGATTAGTCCTAATGGCGTTGTTTTGTGCTGCTCTTTAGAGATATTTAATTTTCTCTCGTAAGGTTTCCCTTTCTTAGCCACGTTCACGTTTTCTCGTGTGATATGTTGATAATAAGTCGCTTCTTAATTTATTTTTTCGCTTTGTTGCAATCTTTCCTCCGGTCTTTATCCATGACCTTGGACGAGAGAAAATAGTTATTACCTGTAATCTATATATTTATGTTTTTGCTGTCTCATTTGGGAGAGGGGGGTCTCCTCGTGGTGTAATGGTTAAAGCGAAGGACTGCGGAATCGTAGTAAGCGAGTTCGTACTCCAGTCGCGCTATTATGTTCACTTTCGGGTAAATACCCATGGGAAACTATGAACCCCCTTATCCTCCTAGCTATGGGTTAAATAGTACTACTACTGTTCTTCTAGGAAAATGGCTTTGGAATTAAATAACCTGCAAGGGTTGATAAGCCATTTAACAAAGAAACTAATCATTTGGGAGATATTTTTCAGCGAAATATATAGTATTCTCCAAAAAAAAGATGAGCAGTTCTGAAAAGTGCATTTTTTTGCATTTTATATAGGCTGGGACAGCAAAGTATCTTGTAACTTTGTATATATGTTCCTTTCTTGGTCATACCAGTAAATACCAATATTACTGGCACAGTGGTAGTTTTAAGGTATTACATTTTCTCAATTTTTATTTTCTGGTCTTTGAATTATTCTTGTTGTATTCTTTGACTAATAGGTTATCAGCTTTTGGAATTGCCATATCATTTAGATGACACGTTTTTCTTTATAGTGATTAAACACTATAACTGGTATATTGCTTTTTATTTTTCTGTCAGTTTGGATAGCAAAGTCCCAGATAAAAGTCGCTTTTTTGGTTTCTATAATTGGTTCTGCTTAGTGTTTCTATCAGTTTTCAGATTTCAATATTCCATAGTATTTACTATACTTTTCGGATAAATTCAGATGTTCTATCTTATGCACTTCTTTATGTTCGACCGGTCTTAGTATTGGGCAAATGGACATGAAGTGGTCAATTGGTTCAGTTTTTTGTTAGTATAATTTACAGACTGGGTTTGATCTGTTTTTTAATATATATGCCCGACAGTGTCTAGTCGATTAATGTTTATACTATTTATCGCAATCCAATATTCCAAAGAATTTACATATTTTCCAATGAATATAATGTCCGATTTTATCATGCCTTTCTTCATGTTTTATCGGTGTTAGTATCGGGCGACTGGACATTATGTTGTCCATTGATTCAGTTTTTAGTTCGCACAGTCAACAAATTGAGTTTGATCCAATTTCTATGTTTGCCTGATAGTTTCTTATTGGTAGGCTCTGGTCCTGTACTGCTATTATTAACCCTTCTGTCCAGCACTTTTCAGCCATCGATTTGTCTTTATCTAATTTCTAATTCTTTATGCGTATCGTCCATGTAGGGGGTTTTGTTCCCAGGAGTTTTTAAATTGATTTAGTCATTGTGTTTTGTCTTATTATTTTATGTTTTTGCAATTTATCTTGCTTTATCTTTTAAGTCAATTTCTTTTGGTGTGAAGTCGATTTGATTAGGAAATTTATTACTTTCTCTGCCCATTGAATATTTTTTCTTTTGCTTCTCGTGTGCCTTTACTAACAGTAGTATTCAATCTGTTGTAGAGTCTAAGAATTTCTTTAATCCTATTGTGGTTGTTTTGGGGGTCAATTGTGGTTGGCTTGAGCCTCTTCCGCTATTTTCTCTCTTGATTTTCAGACCTTCTATATCTGCTCTTGAGTGATGCATTCTCTGTCAGGTAATTAGTTTCTTGACTTTAGTGTACATCTTTATTTCCTTCAGCTAACGTTCAGTTCATTCTATCAAAACTGTATAATAATACTGATTTACCAGTAAATTGTATAATACAATTGTATAACTTTTTATTCCCATTCAGTCCTGTATTTAATATTGCTCTTATTTTCCTACAGAGTCCATTTCTTTGTTTTTTCTTTTTTATAGATTGATTGATACCATTCACTTCATCAATTGCTAAATATTATAGGCTTTATTGCGTTCTAACTCAACTAACTTGCGTTTTAATTTAAATCTAGAGCGATATTCTTAGACTTTACAAGTGAGGTTTTCTTGAATGTGACTTTCGTATATTTTTCCAGACAATATTGCATCCATATGTTGTATCAGAATCTTTTTACAGAGCTTAGTAGACCGTCTAAATCGTCATCATTTTTTGTTGATAAGATTAAATCTTCCACGTAGAATTGGGGGTTTATTTTTTAGTAGTTGTGTATCCATAATCTGTTGTGTATCCATAATCTGTTCATAATACATTCCTAATTTTTAGTAGTTGTGTATCCATAATCTGTTGTGTATCCATAATCTGTTGTGTATCCATAATCTATTCATAAGACATTCATAGTCTTTAGTAGTTGTGTATCCATAATCTGTGGTGTATCCATAATCTGTTCATAATACATTCATAATCTTTAGTAGTTGTGTATCCATAATCTGTTGTGTATCCATAATCTGTTCATAATACATTCATAATCTTTAGTAGTTGTGTATCCATAATCTGTTGTGTATCCATAATCTGTTGTGTATCCATAATATGTTCATAATACATTCATAATTTTTAGTAGTTGTGTATCCATAATCTGTTTATAATACAACAATATTAATCCATAATAAGTTCTATGAAGAGAAATATTAGATCTATATAAAAATAAATAAGATAAGATAAAATAAATACGAGGAGAAAGTTAGTCTCCTTGGAACATTCCATAATTAATGTTTAGATTATCACTTTCGAGTTGGCCAGATGAGTAGTGTATTCGCCAATAGCTCGGGAGACCGGAGTTCAATCCCAGATTAAGTCATACCAAAGATTAGAAAAATGGTACTTGATACCCATCTTGCTTAACACTCAGCATCATAAGGTAAGGATCAAGGGTAAAGTAGAGCAATCCAGGGAATGGTGTAGTGCCCTCCCCTACACCTCGGTGTAGTAGCTATTGAAAAGGGAGCTTTCGTGTCACGCCAATTTTACTTTTCATAGATTAATCTGAAATTAGTGCGCCACCTTTTCATAGAGTATTTTAGAAACATTATAACTGGAAATGTCTTTAAAATGTTTAGAACTTTTAGAATCCATTCGTCGGGTCAGCCATCAAAATCCTTATTGCAGTTAATCCAAGCCATATTTATATTTTTCTATTTGGATCGATATTTCTCTAAGATCATCCTGTTTATGAGGAGCTGAACTTTACAGCAATGCATTTGGTGATCAATTTGTGTGTCAAAGTCACATATGAGTTTGTGTGTCTCATTCTCTAGGACTGACGCTTGATTGTGCATATACCATTTGTTCGTATGGTCACATTTAAAATTCTTTCACATTTCCCAGTTAATCACATTGCCCATTCAGTCATGGCTAGTCTTATACTCTTTCTGTGCTAATTTGCTGTATTCCCTTATTATGTGATCGATCGTTTCGTCTCTAACCTACATCTGCTGTTTTGTTGTGTCCAATCTATTCTTGCTTTAATTAGATTAGTCCTTATGGCTTTGTTTTGTGCTGCTATTCGGCGGATTTTCAGTTTTTCTCATAAGGTTTCTCTTTCTTAGCCACGTTCACGTTTTCTCGTGTGATATGTTGCTTATAAGTCGCTTCTTAGTTTATTTTTTTTTAGCTTTCTTGCAATCTTTCTCCGGGTCTATATCCATGACCTTGGATGAGAGAAAATAATGATGACCTGTATACTATGTATTTACGTTTTTGCTGTCTCATTTTCATTCTTTTTATTCTGAAGGAAGATGTCCTTACGTTTGCCAGTTTTCTCTTTTAGAATCGATGTTATCATTTTATATTTTATTGAGTGGCTTTTGATTGGTTGGTTGTTTTTTGCATTTGTTGCTTCTTTTTTTTTTGCATTTGATGCGTCCTCTTTTATTTTTGCAAATATGCATGTTACTTCTGTGAGCCAATCAAGCATTTTTTTCAGGTTCTTTAATGAGTTGATGTTCCTACATTTGCTATTTTGTTGCGTCATATCTATTTTTGTTTTAGTATAGTTTGTCCTTTTGACATTGTTTTGTGATGTATATGGAATAGATTCAGTTTATCTTAAAGTTTCACTTTTTATAGCCATGCCCTAGTCTTCTCGTGTGAGATGTCATTTTTTTATCGTTTGAAATATCCATAAAAATGCTTTTCTTCCCACTGGTGTTTTCCATTTATTGTTGCTCTATTGATCATAGAGTTGTTTGTGTTGTTTCTGGCCGCTGTAATTGGTCTTTCTTTGTTCTTTTTTTAATGAAGTCTTTGAGTCGTCTTATTGATGTATCGACGCTATCTCAAATGGTGGTGAGTCCTCTTCCTCCTTCTTTTCTCGACACATATAACCTGTCAATGTCATTTCAAGGACATAAGATCTTACGCATCGTTCATTAGTTTTCTTGTTCTCTGGTCTATTCATAGAAGTTCTTCCTTCGCCCATTTCAAGAATAGTTCCGAGTATCTTACAAGAGGGACAGCCCAGGTGTTTATTCGTTTTGATGAGGTTTCTACTTTATAGTTTGATTTCGAGTAGTTTCCTCGTTCTTCTGAGAAACTCTTTTTAAATTTTCTCTTTCATCTCTGCTTGTTTGAGGGTGTTCGCTATTAATATTCCCAAGTAGTTGTGAGTTTCCTTTTCTCCGGACGTTCTAATTTTTTTCTTGGTTTGGTAGTTCGATTCCATCGTCATTTGTCATTTCCCTCTTCTTATTAGCATGTTACATTTTTCTATGCCAAATTCCATTCCCATATCCTGACTTTATATCTTCACTGTCAGTATTAAGGTTTCCATTTCTTTTAAAAATTTTTGGCTGACAGTTTGATGTCGCCTATATACATGTGGTGGTTAATATTTTCTTTCGATTTAGTAAGTTTGTAACCCCAAGAGCATTCCCTAAATATGTGATTCAGTGGCATCATCGCTATCACTAATAATAATGGAGGTAGCGCATCTCCCTGAAATATACCTCTCTGGATTTTCACCTCAGCTAATCTTTTTATTTTGTTGTTATTTCCACTCTCCAGTTTTTCATAGTATCCGCGTTGAACATCATGTCTTCGTCAGATATATTATTATTATTATCATTACTTACTCCTTTAGAGTTTTTCACATCAGTGTTAGCTGATGGTTTTTCACTGGAGTTTGAGTGACAGCAAGTCTCCTCAAGTCTCCAGGACTCGTCTCAGGATCCTGGCCGTTCTTAGCAATGCTGTCGTTTGGATAGTCTCTACCCGTCCGCCAACTTCCAAGTCCTCCAGGCCTTTTAATGATCCTTTAGTTATTGTGCCTAACGCACCAATCACAATTGGCGCAATCGTTACTTTCATGTTCCACAGCTTTTTTCCATTCTCTAGCAAGGTCGGGGTACTTATCCTTCTTTTCACTTTCCTTCAGATTTATTCTGTAGTCCGCCGGGACAGCAAAGTCTACAATTCTGCAGATTCTCTTTTTTTTTTGTTGATTATTATGAGGTCTGGTCTTCTGGCCGGGATTAAGTGATCCGTTTGTACGTTAAAGTCCCATATTATTATTATTATTTACTTATTTTCACTGTGTTAAAGTTTTTTTACACCAGTAATAACTGGTGGTTTTTCACAGAAGTCTGAGTGACAGCGAGTTTCTTCATGTCATCAGGACTCTTCTAAGTATTCTAGCCGATTTTAATAGTGCTATGATCTCGATGGATTAGATTCTTTCTTTGATCCCCTGTTTTTTCCATGCTTTTAGGGACTGCTCAAAGGATATCAACTACAATTGGTATAACCATCACCTTCATATTCTACACCTTCTTCAGCTCTCAGGCAAGATCTAGGTCTTTATCGATCATTTCATTTTCTTTCATTTTCAGTCTTTGGTCTGCAGGAATGGCAACATTGGCTAGATAACAAATTCGTTTCTTCTTGTTAATAGAGACAAGGTTTGATCTTCTAGCTGTTATTGATTGATTCGCTTCTTATCTCAAAATACAAGAGATTTAAATGCGTCTCATTTTCAAAGATAGATTCTAGTTTGTGCATGCACCATTTATCAACATGGCAAAATTTTAATCTCTTGCACAATTTCTAGCGCAGAACTTTTCCTACCCAGTCCTGTCAGCTCTTATATTCCTTGTGGGCCAGCTACTTCGTTCACTTATCTTATTATCCATACCATTTCTGCAACGATATAGCGTACACTTGTTTTATTTTAATCGATATTTCTTTCAAAGGTGAAAAATTTCATCTTATACCCACGAACATGGGGGTATGTTGGATTTTCTGGTGGGGACCCTAAATGTATCGGCCATCAACAAATTGCTGGCAAATATTTACTGACTTTCCCATCAGTAGGAACAGTAGATTAGCCAATCAATAGAGACAAAGGTATATATGAACAATGGCAAAATTACCAAGTCCAGACTTAATGCAGCCTTGTTACTTAAAAAGAATATCTTTTTTAAAACTCAACTAAAAACAAAATGGCAACCCAATTTCGATTTAGGATTCTTTTGGTATTATTTTGTGCCGCTATTAAAAGAGATTCCGTTTCTTACGGAAAGTGCTCCCTCTGTCGCTATATCCAGGTTATCTCGTATGCAATTTCTTTTGTCTCTATTTCTGAGATGAGGTATAATGTACATTATATACATTTTTCGGACTATTGTCCTCATCTTTGTCGCCATATTTATCACAACGTTTCGGCCGTTGTACGCTCCGGTCTTCTTCAGGTGGTTGCAATGTCAAACTTAACCCTTTATTTCGCTTACCGGGGTAGACTGTTCTAGTTCCACGAGCCATGTTTTATGGATGTCAGTTATCAGTTTCCTGATAATTTTCCCACTGAAAGTTCTCCGCTGCTTTTACCGACACATTACACTGTGGATAAAGGCGTTAGTCATATCTAGTAACATACCCCAAAAGTGTGAGTCCAATACCTGGTGAAGGCAGTGGAGAACTTTCAGAGGGGAGATTAACAGGGGATAACCGATAACTGACATCGATTAAAACATGGCTCGTGGAACTAGAACCGTCTACCCCAGTAAGCGAAATAAAGGGTTAAGTTTGACGTTCCAACCACCTGAAGAAGGCCGGAGCGTACAACGGCCGAAACGTTGTGATAAACATGGTGAAAAAGATGAGGACAATAGCCCGAAAAATGTAAGCAATTTCTTTTGTTTGTCGCTTGAAGTAGCCATACAGATGTTTTTCTTCCCATTTTTGTTTTTAAAAGGATTTTTTAAAATTCTGTTTATAAAGTCATTTTTGTTTATAACGTTGTTACTGGTTGCTGTAATTACAACATCTTTGCCCTTTTTTGTATATTCTACGCGTCCCTTAATTATTGCATCTATGGCTTCTTCAACGGTGGCGTGTTCACTTTTTCCTTCCTTTCTTGATATTTACTATCTCTCTATGTAAAATTTTGTGCATCGTCATTAACTTTCTCTTTCGTTCGTCCATCTGTCTGATTTCTTTCCTAGTTCATTTTAAGAAGTTGCAGCGTATCTTACAAAGGGGGACTGCCAAAGAATCTCTTCCTTAGATGAGATTTCAGCTGGAGAATTTGGTTTCGAGAAGTTTTCTGGAGTAAAATCAAACAAATGTTAACTGATTTTTTTTCGTTCGGAATTTGGTGAAAACTATTTCAGAAAAACTTATTTTTGAATAAAAATCTATTTGCGAAGTTTGGGGGATTCTAAACCCTACGAAACATAAAGTAAATTTTATTTCATAAAACAGTGCTCTGAAAGTCTTACCTTTTTCCTTTTTTGGTCGTGTTGTATCGTGGTAAGGAAAAGATACACATTGAAATAGAGTAAATTGTTTATTAACTGAAGTGGTACAGTCCGACTAGTATTATAAGTTTCGCGTTGTTGGTGTTACGTCCGAAGTTGGTCTTACTACTGACAGACGTCCTTCAGAGCTATCTCTCTGCTTCTCTTTCAGCTTCTCTTTCAGCTTCTGCTTCCCCCGTGCTTAAGAGACATGGCATCTTTTGTTCTCTCGCGATACCGGAAGTCACGTGGTGCGAGCCAATATCCAACAGGCCCTTAAGTTATAATTTCTAAACGATGTTTTTCAAAACTAGAGACTCAAATTTAGTGAACCCTTTTAAATTTTCTTTTCTAAAACTCCAATATAAACATTTCTTTCTTTTTTAATTCTTTATTGAACAACTTTACTGAAATGAAAAAAATACATGTCTACATATTTGATCCTATTCCTAAATTGACATTTCTTTCATTAGAATTAAAACAATGCGTACGATAAACTACTTTTTTTTTTTATTTAGCTTTGAAAAATCTTCTTTTAGAAATAATACGGGTTACCTTTGACCTTTGTTGGCGGTTGGGCTCAAGGGTAGGACAAAGGTAAAACTTTCGCAGCACTGGTATTTCAAATAAAATTTACTGGATGTTCTGTTGCTGTTTAGATTCTACAAAGCTTCCCTAATAAATTCCTAATTCAAAAATAAGTTGTTCTGAATTAGTTTTCACCTATTTCCGAGCGTTTTTTTTTCAAGAAAAATTATTTCTGTGACAATCGTTTCATTTTAATTTTTTCTTGTTCTTCTGGCGTACTCCTTTTTCGATTTTTCTTTAACTTCTGTTTGCTTGGTGGTATCCGCTTCCAATATTTTAGGGTTTTTTTTTGTTCCAGTGCTATGATGCTTTCCTGGTAGGGCAGTTCTACTCCTTCCGTTGTTCCTCTTTTCTCTTTTTGTCATTTAAAGTAAGGTACATTTTTCAATCCCAAATTCCATTCTGATATACTGGCTGTAAAATGTAATAGCTAGTATGCAATTTTATTATCATTATTAGTTTCATTATAATTATTAATTCTTCTGGCGACATTTTCACAGTACCTCTAATTGGTGGGCTTTCACTGGATTATGAGTGGCACCAAGTCTTCTCAGTCATGTTCAGATTGTCTTGCATGCAATATTCTTAGTTTGTCGCTTGAAGTATCCATACAGTTGTTTTTCTTCTTCATATTTGTTTTCTTGTTTTTGTTGTTTTTCATCTTCATAATTTGACATTGCAGCTATTAGCTGTGGCAATTAATGATTCTTTGCTCTTTTTAATTCATTCCTCGTATCCTTTTCTTGGTGTATTTATACAATCTTCAATCCTAGTGAGTCCTTTTCCTCTTTCCTCGACACATTGAGACTACATCTTTGCTTTGGTCTAAGACCTTGTGCATAGTTGTCAATTTGATTGGCCTTTTCTTGATTTGTCTGATTTATTCCCTTATTTAGCAAAAGAATAGTCCAGAGTATTTTATAAGGAAGACTTCTCATGTTTTTATTCATTTTCTTGCATATTTTGACCCCTGATCGAGCCGTCCATCAGAGATTCCTTGCGCAGGACGCACCAGTGAAAATAAGCTGAAGTAGTCACGTAACTGAACGGAAATGTTTGGGTGTTATGAAATGATATCTAAAAATGCCCACGCGAGATACGGGCAGTGTGAGTCTCAGTCTTAAGTCCGTATCACTTACGGCCAGAAGACATCTGGTCAGTTGCGGAGAGCGCTAGAGAGAGAATGGGCATCGCACTAGGGCAGCGAGTTGCAAAGCAGTCCCCAGCGGGCCCCCCGCTGAGTACTTGAAGATAACACAGTGTGGTATAGTCAAGAGAAGAAGTAGTTATGGGTCAATGTGGCAGTCTCCATTCGTTTCTCTCCGTCCGTTTGCCACCCTCACATCACAGAAGCATTGACCCCAAGAAGAATAAAGAGAATTATGTTTTTATAACCATGAGTTGTGGTTTCTTCCTTCATCATGTTATAGAGCATCTTGATCAGATTTTTGCGGCTGCATTTGGTTTCATGGAGTTTTCTTGTTCTTTTGAGATACTCCTTTTTAATTACTTTTTCTTTCGTCTTTGTTTCGTGTCCAATTCCAATATTCTCTGATTCTTGTAATTTTCTTTTTTTTTTTTTTTTTTTTGTTTTGATGCTTTCTTGATTTGGTAGATCTATTCCTTGTTATAATTCGTTTTTTTATTTATCAACATTACATATTTTTCCATCCGAAATGCTATTCCTATAACCTGGCTGTATATTCTTATAATTTGTATAACTATTTGAAGGTATTTTTCATTTTTAGCTAATATCTTCATATCATCCATGTATATAAGATTGTTTATCTTTGCCTGTGATTTTGTAGATTTAGAGCCACCTGTACATTTCCTATATATATATATATGTATATATATATTCATTGGCATCATTGCTATAACAAATAATCGTGGTGAGTCTGAGTCTCCCTAAAAGACGCCTCTGTAGATTTTAACCTCAGATAGGGACTCCTTCTTCAGCTGCTAATCTTACGTTCGAGTTTTCCATAATTTTAGTGACTTCTTCTTCTTCTTCTTCTTCTTCTTCTTCTTCTTCTTCTTCTAATCATTTTTATAATTATTGGTCCTAATGACTTTTTCACACCAGGCTTAGCTAATGATCTTTCACTGGTATTTGAGTGACAAGAATTCTCATCAAGTCTCCAGGAGCCTTCTTAGTATTCTGACCGATCTTAAAAATGCTGTGATTTGGATGATCTCTGCTCGTTCTACGATTTCTAACAGTGATATGCAAAAAGTCTCCTTCGGGACTCGAACTCGGTTGACCATGTCCATTTCTTTCGACGATTGCTATTAGACCATAAGCACCACTATATATATATATATATATATATATATAGAGAGAGAGAGATTGATTGATAGATAAACTCAAAAAATACATTTCCAGATGCCTCAAGGATCATTTTCAGTAATAAACTATTTTCATTGCAGATTTTAGGTTGTTGCACGTCATACCGGTTTCAACCAACCATGACCTGGGTCCGGAATTCCCAAGCTACTTCCTTGACAGCTTTGAGCAACGCATTTTTTGCCCTGCCCCTAACGGCAAATACTTGTACGTTTTATCGTTAGCACAAGCCAATGGGAAGAGTTCAATCCCCCATCATCACCTCTATGAAGAAATTTACACTTTGCATATATATACAGTGACATGCTTAAGTATTGGATACATGTTATTTTCTGTTATAATTCTAGTTTATGTTCGTCATTTTGCCTGATATTTGGTAAGTAATATCTCGTAAAGTTGTTTTAGTTGTATGTGGAAGGAAAATTAAAAACTCAGGGTTGAATCCTTTTTTTTTATCAAAGTTAAAAATTACCCTATGCAAAAGTATTGGATACATGACACTTTTTTCAAATTTTCAATCGAAAATTTGCATTTTAAAAGACTTTAGATATTCAAATTTTCGATAGTATTGGAATGTTATCTCTGATCAATCAGAGAAGCACATAATCTTTTACAAGATAGTGCTACTAATCAAAGAAATTAATCTAGCACTAAGTACAGTAGGAAATATCATCTGAAAGTATAAGAAGTATGGCAACGGTACAGCAAACCTTCCAAGAAATGGAAGACCGAGAAAATAAATGAGCGTACTTCAAGTTGGATCAGCAGAAATGTGCAAATAAACGCCTTCATTACTCGTTCTGAAATTAAAACTGATCTTGAGAGTGCTGGAATTAATGTAAGTAACGATACCATTAGCAGAGCTCTGTATCGTTCAGGCTTTCATTCAAGATCACCAAGAAATGAGCCATTACCGAAAACCAAACATGTGAAAGACCGATTAAAGTTTGTCGAAACTTATGAAAAGAAAAATATGCAGTTTTGGGAAAAGGGAATCTAGTCGAATGAAACGAAAGCTAAGCTATTCGAAAGGAACACAGCGACATGTGTTGGGCGAAAAAATGGCACTGCCTTCAAGAAGCACAATACCATTCCTATAGTTTAAGTTTGGGGTGGTTTCATTATGATATGGGGATGCTTTTCATCCAAGGACACTGGCGAGTTACAAGTTATCCATGGTAGAATAATGGTAGCATGTACAGGGAGATTCTAGAGAAGAACCTTCAGAAATCTGCACCTTCTTTAGGACATGGTCGGAATTTCGTGCTTCCACACAACAATGATCCCAGGCATATCGCAAAACTTACAAAGGAATGGTTTGAAAATTATGGTATTAGTACTCTCAATTGGATTCAAGTCAGTCTCTTGACTTGAATCCAATTGAGAATTTGTGGAATACTTTGAAGGTTTAAGTTCATAAGCGGAATCCACAAAATACCAAGCAATTAGAGGAATTATGTAAGGAAGAATGGGGTAAAGTAGGGCTGGATCAGTGTGGAAAACTTGTGGTTAACTATAGAAAGCGACTGGAAGCAGTGAAACAAAACAGAGGCTACGCAACAAAATATAAAATTGATGTATCCAATACTTTTGCATAGGATAATTTTGAACTGTGGTAAAAAAATGAGTTTTTAATTTTCCTTCCACATACAACAAAAACAACTTTACGAGATATAACTTACCAAATATCAGGCAAAATGGCGAACATAAACTAGATTTATAACAGAAAATAACATGTATTCAATACTTATGCGTGTCACTGTGTGTTTACAGTTGACTCAAACGCCAAGCCAAAGCCTCTAACCATTCAACTACGAGGAGCCATTAGCTGCGAAGTAAATTTTAAACGGTTATGAATCATAATTACTATTGTTTACATACATCCGTTCAATGGCTGCCGAGACCTCAATTCATACACGAAGAGGCTTGCAATGAACGCTAATGGCAACACGATTACTTCTTCGCCAGAGAAATCAACCCAGCGGGGGTAGGGGAGTATATATCTCTATAGTCATCCACAGACGGATCTGTTTCGTTCTATCAGTACTCATCAGTGTGGCTAGACAGTAGCTTCCCGTAGCTGGGATCGAAACCCAGTTGACTCAAACGCCAAGCCAAAGCCTCTAACCATTCAACCACGAGGAGCCATTAGCTGCGAAGTAAATTTTAAACGGTTATGAATCATAATTATTATTGTTTACATACATCTGTTCAACGGCTGCCGAGACCTCAATTCATACACGAAGAGGCTTGCAATGAACGCTAATGGCAACACGATTACTTCTTCGTCAGAGAACTCAACCCTACGGGGGTAGGGGAGTATATATATATATATATATATACAGTACTGCATATGTTTACATGTATTCAATACATATTTTACGCATGCAAAAGTTTATATACTAATAAGTTTCGTCAAATATGATCGTATACGCGTGCTCACACACACACACACACTGATTGCGAATAGTACTTTGCCGAAATAGTTTTACTCCTTAAAAGTCAAAGTTTCGATCGGTGATTGCAATTAATTTGGAGAGAGATTTTTAAGATTTAGTCCAAAACAAAGCTTCGCCTTTTCATTGATCTTGATAGCCAGCCTGTAAAAAAAATTCTCAGCGTCCAGCTCATATGAATGAGGATGCATGCATATGCCGAAGATTACATACAGGTTTGCCCGCACGTAGTGACAAAACGATTGGGTAAGCAAGCAGGTAAGCATATATAAGCAAACAGTAAGGGCATTTGGGTTTGTGTGTCTACCCATTCTGCTAGCCCTGTCATCGCTGGCGCCAACTTGGGTTAGATTCCCGCCAATAAATTACGATTGGCGGCGAAAATGATTTTCAACAACGAGTCGGAAATTAATTAAATCCTTTCTCCCATCCACTCCCTCCTCCATTTCTCTCTTTGTTTCTTTTCTTATCCCTTTCTTTCTCCTTTTTTCTTGTTTGTTTTTTCCTTTTTTACTCACTCTTTCATTGATTTTTGCTTTTAATGTTTTTTTCTTTTTTCTTTCTTTCAATCCTTTTTTCTTCTTCTTAGCCTTTTCATTCCTTTCTTTTAGCCTCAATCTCTTTCCTTTTCTCTTTTCAAATATTCACTGTTCAAATATTTTTGAGACGCTTGAATTTCACAACTCCATACGAACATACACACACACGTATACGCGCAGAAATGCATATGCAGACGTATAAGTGCATGCAAACGAATGCTCATACATGCATACACGTAAACTCCAGCATTGACATAAGCATAAGAAACAAAGAGAGAAGAGAATAATTTTGATTTAATCGTTTTTGTGGATTCGTGTGTGTGTGTGGGGTGTAAGTGTGTTCATATGCATACACTAAAAATACAAAAACAAAAACGAACAAACAAACGAACAAACAAACAAAAAACTGAATGTATTCAAATGTTCATTATTTATTTATTTAAACATGCAATTTTCATAAAAGAATAAAGTTTTCTTTGTTATTCTTTGAGGCAACACATTTTCAGTTCTTCCGGTCGGTACTAAACATCGAAAAAGATTTTTTCTTCTTTTTTTTCTTTTTTCTTGACCGTGCTTTCTTGACGTTACTGTTTTTTGCATTTAAACTGTGTATCTATGCTGAACTGAATTGTTTAAAATAGAACTGTTTTTGACATTTAAACTTCGTACTTATGCTTAACTGAATTGCTCGAAATAGAACTGTTTTGACATCTAAACTATGTACTTATGCTAAACTGAATTTTCTAAAATGAAACTATTTTGACATTAACTCTGTGTATTGCCCAGTCAGCTGGGGCTGTAGAATACACTGACTGCATTTTTAAAAAAAGTGAATAGTATCATTATTTTGTTATAAAGTTTTAAAGTTAATTTTAGAAAATGAAATTTTGTTCTTACCATTTTGAATGTCTCTCTTCATCTCTCTGTTTCTCTCTGTCTCTTTTTCTGTCTCTCTCTCACACACACATACACACTCACGCACACTTTCAACTCCACCTTAGTTCTCTTCTTGTCAAAAGTAACTGACTGATTTGTCCAGATCACTTTTCGTTGTCTTCTTTTAACATTCTTTACAGGCTTCACCTTTTTCTTCTTCAATGAAAATCTCCGCCATCCCGTCCTAAATGGTGAGAGTGGGGAACAGTTTTTTTTTTTTGTTTTTCTTAACGAATTATTCTTTCAAGTTTCATTCCTTGAATTTTGTGTAGAATTATTTTCCTTTTTTTTTTTTTTACTAACTCCGTGTACGTTTTTGGGCTGGAAGGAAAAAGAACGTGTACAAAAGTCTGTAAAAAGTTCATGTCCCAACAAAATTGGTGGAAAATTGGAAAATGTATGACAAGAATCAAAAAAAAAAAAAAAAGTTGGGTTCCGAAGTAAAAGAAATGAACTGACTAAATTTTAATGAATAAAAGATACATGAAAAAGAAAAAGAAAAAATGTTTGTAAATTTGTGGGGCTATTTTTTGTTTTTGTTTTACTTTTAAAATTAATTTTTTCTTTTAAATTTCTAAGATGAAGAATATAAATTATTTGAATATTTTTTTTTGGGATCATTGTCTATTTTTATTAAAATGTTCCGGCAGAAATTTTCTTCGGGCTTCTTTTGTTTGTATTCTCATAATCTCATATATACTTCGAGATGTTACATGCAGCTTTCTTGTTTCAAATACAACGTTTCAACCAATACATTCTTTAGCACCCCACTTTTGTTTGAATCTATGAATATTTCAGAGGATTGAATTGATCGTTAAACTTTGTGCTTTCTAAGGGGTAAATTACGTCCGGTGATTACTTCGTAGCCAAAAAAAAAAAAAAAAAAATTGATTTTTCGCTATGTACTCAGTGAGGATCAATATCATTAACCTAACAAATGATTTTCAACACTGGCTTGCTCAGCAAAACTTTTTAGTAAAGCTTTGGTATTTATTTAAGCATAGCTTCGTTTGTCATGAGGCCACAATCATGATGCACTTTGTGAGGATCGAACTGAGACCCCAGGCTGAGGTCTATAAAATTACCTTATTAACCTTTGCTCTATGACAGAAAGTCAAAATATGTGGGAATTTATTAAAAAAAAAACCGAAAAAGACATCGACAAAATGAAAAAGAATAAAAAGAGGAAACCATAAAGAAATAAAAAGTGAAGGAAATAAAATAGAAAAAATGAAAAAGTTAAATGGAAAAAAAAACATTTAAGAATGAAATAGAAGTAACCCCCCGCCCCCCCCAAAATCCTGAAAACATCGAGAAAATTAGGAAGAAGTAAAATAAAGTTGGCGACCTGAAGGCTCCCTTTTCCAGAGCTACTACACCGATGTGAAGGGGAGGGCACTACTCCTTTTCCTGGATTGCTCCACTTTACCCTAAATACGTACCTTAAATCGCTGAGTGTAAAGCAAGGAGGTATCAAGTACCATTTTAAAACTTTTTGGTATGACGCGACTTGGGATTGAACCCAAGTCTCCCGGATTATTGGCGAACTCTCTACACACTAGGCCAATGAGCTGGTTAATAAATTGAGTGTGAAAGAAAGTTGACTGAGAAAAATAATAAAATAGATAATTAAGAGAAAACACATTGAAGAATAAAACAGAATTGAAAACGAAGAAAGAAGAAAGCCCAGTTGGCTGGGGCTGCATCACTGAAGAAGGATAAGAAACCTCTTCTCAACGAGTGTCCTGATAATATGACACTAAACAATCTGATGATCAGGCTCCAGTAATAGTGAAGCTCTGGGGAATAAGGAGTTCCCCTTCATTGCCATCGTTTCCAGGTTCACTCTGTCCCGGAGTGGTAGCACCTGATAAGATGCTATCTATGGGTCAAATAGAACTGTTTGACATTTAAACTAAGTGCAAGCAAATGACATGCTAAACTGAATTGTTAGAAATAGAACTATTTGATCATTTAACTGTGTGTAAACAAATGACTGATATTTAATTGAATTGTTAATGATTCATAGCAATACTTAGAACCATTTAACTTTGTTGACATCTTAAATTGAATTGAAAGAAATAGAACTGTTTGATCATTTAACTTTGGGTAATAATTTACTAAGCTTTTTGCTTAGTTGTGGCACAAAGCCATATGAATGGGGCACACCATTAGACTCGAACTCACTTGAGTAGGTTTGCTAGTCTAGCTTGCTAACCATTACACCACCAGAGGTGCCCCATTTAACTGTGTGTATCTGCGAAATGTGTTTACAAATATATCTAATATATATGCAAAACAGGATTTGGCATTAAATAACCAACAATAGCTGATATGCCATAAAACCAAACCAAATCATATATATTTAATATATATTTTAAAACAGGATTTGGTATTAAATAACCAACAATGGTTGATATGCCATAAAATCAAACCAAAATAACAAAAAAAGAAGAAAAATTAGAAACTGTAAAAAAAGAAAAAAAAAAGAAAAAGAAAAGTTGGGCGTTGCAATGAATGTATGTGGGAGAGAGAGAGAGAGCATGAGAGTGAGTTGGTGAGAGAGTTTTGCATGAATAAGTATGGCTTATAAATGACATCTGATTCCTAATTGCTCCCATGGAGTTATAATTAATGATATTTAAGCAGCTTTGCATCACTTCCGTAATTACATTGACAGCTTTCGTGAAAGTTTTTAGTTTCGACTTCTTCAATAAAGCTTACTTTATACACTCTCTTTTAGAAGTTAGGGCCCCAGGGTCACTAAACGAAGATATGTTATCATTTAGTCTGAATGTACGTTCCATATGCTGGGTTGGTAATGTTCATTATCACGAATTTGAGATTACAAACATGAAATGAGAGTATTAAAAAAATAACGTTTTTTTTAAATTTGTAGACAGTCTTTCTCTGAATCATCTTGTTTGAATAAAAACTTTTAATTATCTCGATTAAATTCTCACATAATTCAAAGAAAGAAATAGGAATTGTGTATGCAGTTTTGTTTAATTTTGGTTTGGTTTCTTTGTTTAATGGCATATCAACCTTTGGGGGTTATTTAATGCCAAAGCCATTTTCCTAGAAGAACAGTTGTGGTACTGTTTAACCCATAGCTGGGAGGATAAGGGGGCTCATAGCTTTCCCAAGGGTACTTGCCCGAAAGTGAACATAATAGCATGACTGGAGTACAAACTCGCTTACGACGAATCCACAGTCTTTTAACCATTACACCACGAGGACACCTCGTTTAATTTTGGTACGTAAATTCACTTTGCTACTAATAAGTTTGGTTTCTGCTCTCGCAAAAATAAGGGTCAGTATATACAAAAAGTTTGAAAGAGTGGTTTTGGAACTACTTACTTAATATTACCTAACTTCACAAACAATTACAGACGCATACTGTGCAGATGACATAGCGCTTCTGGCAAATACACCTACTCCAGCCGAATCCCTGCAGCAGAGTTTGGAGTAGGCAGCAAGTGGCATTGGCCTCCATGTCAATGCAGACAAAACAGAGTACGTGTGTTTCAATCAAAAACGAGATATCTCAACTCTAATTGGTGGTTCTCTGAAATTTGTGGATAAGTTCATCTACCTCGGAAGCAGTGTCTCATCTCCTGAAAATGACATCGATATTCGACTAGCGAAGGCATGAACTTCCAACGATAGGTGATCGATCATGTGGAAGACTGACATATCTGATGAAATAAAATGCAATTTTTCCAAGCAGTGGTTGTGCCAATTCTACTATATGGATGCACCACGTGGACGCTGACAAAGCGAACAGAGAAAAAGCAAGACGGAAATTGCACAAGAATATTACAAGCTATATTGAACAAATCTTAAAAGCAACGTCTCACGAAGCAGCATCTGTTCGAACGCCAACCTTCCATCTCTAAAACCATCCAAATAAGACGAACAAGACATGAGGAGCACTGCAGAAGAAGTCAGAACGAAAACAGAAGCGATATTCTATGAGCACTGTAGACAGAGCCCACATTTAATTATAAAAATGAAAAAAATAAAATTCTTATCAAATTTTAGGATCCAAACGGCAAAAAAACAAAAACAAACAAACAATAAAACACGACAATCAGCCCAACCTTCGATTGGTACAAAACAACTACTAATGAGCGGATACTTCGATTCCCGTTTAAAATACAAAACACGAGTTGATCCATTTTCTGTCCCCAAAAACTTATAAATACGAGAGAATTTCACCTAATAGTTCAGCCACAATCTCTTGATAAAAACTGAACTCACAAACCATAACTGTCAGAAGCAAAATACATCTCAAAACTACGAAGTGGAAACCCAGTCATTTTGGGTTATCTAAAATAACCCAACAACAACAACAACAAGCGAATACATTTGCTTTTATGTTTTCAAATGCACAAAAATATGAATACTACTATTACTACTACTGTTAACAATGTTAACGTTGTCAGCCTGTCTCCTTTACCCTAGCAACTTTATTGTAAATTGTCAAAATACAACGTTCTCTAAAAACAGGACAATCATCTTATACTTACGCACAAACAAATTGTTCTACAAAAAATAAATTTCGATTGAACAGACTTTCCTATTTAACCAATTTTGTTTTGATGTAAAGTAAGTAAAGTTGTTGACCTTTGTCGAGGATGACCCAAAGGCTCCCTTTTCAATAGCTACTACACTGAGGCATAGGGAAGAGCGCTACTCATTTCCCTGGATTGCTCTACTTTACCCTTATCTAATAATGCTGAGTGTTAAGCAAGGCGGCATCAAGTAACATTTTTTGAGTCATTGGTATGACTCGAACTAGGATTGAACCCCGGTCTCCCGGACTCTTGGCGAACACTCTATTTATTAGGCCAATGGCCCGGTTGTCCTGCAATTAAAACTGATTCAATTTCTTTCCTATGTTGAACATTTTATGAAGAAATATTTGTTGGCATGTTTCTCTTGTCATCATTATGTTTTCTTTTTCACGAATAAATACTTATACGATTTGAATTTTTAACTGAATCAATGTAGTTTGGTTATTTATTTCTAATATTTTTGCTTTATTGATAAAACTTTACAACATGCAGCCTATCATAACCACTACAATCCTTTCTCAAGGACATGCAAGTGTTGGCCGGCAAATAACAACTCAGTTCGGACACAGGATGTCGTCTTGAAAATCTCCCGGAAGATTGCGACAAATGACGAAAGAAAGTCAGGGAAATCCGTGACATGATACACACACACACACACACACACACACACACACACACACATATATATATATATATATATATATATATATATATATTGGAAAATGTCCTTTTTATCCCTTTTCTATTTTGATATTGTTTTCGTGCAGTACGATGTTTGCCAGGTATGGTGAAATCTCATAAAATCCTGGACGTTGTCTTATAAGGTTTGTTTTGGAAATGACTACAGATTCTTATATTCTGGGAGATTTTTTGCAATGTATAGATTTGATTAAAGTGGCTTGGAAAAAATTGAATGTGTGTTTGAGTTCTAACATTTGGGAAAAAGGGGCGTTTCGATCGTCATTTGTTTTGATTGATCGTTTGTGTTCGTAATAAACCATATAAAACAACTTCCAGGATTTTATCAGATCTTACCATACCTGGCCAACTTCATACTGCATGAAAAGAATATCAAAATAGAAAACGGATAAAAAAGGGCCTTTCTCCTCTCTGTACCACCATACTTTTGAGAAGATATATATATATATATATGTGTGTGTGTGTGTGTTTATCCACAGATTTTGAAGGCTGATTATATATATATATAGATAGATAGATAATATAATTATATATACATAAATAATCAGCCCTCAAAGTCTGTGAATAGACATTGTCCTTCTCTCACATCTGCGGGTGTCATTGTGAAACATTCTTTTTTTCACAAATCTCTTGCTTACTAAAGTTAGCGGAATATCGATCTTACATTCGCAACATTAAGCTATTGAAATTAAGATGAAAGAAATCATCTATCATCAAGTCATACTGATAGTACGGATTTCCTTCTCTTTCTCTCTCACTCTCTCTCTCTCTCTCTCTCTCTCTCTTTCTCTCTCTCTCTATCCAACCATTCTTATCGTCTATCGCTCTTGGCGGGTCCTCTAGACGGCATCTAGTGTTCATGCAGAGATGATAAATGTTAGATTTTTGCTGCTTGGCTAACACTAGTGTGTCTACATGTTGGAGTCCACTCGGGAACGTCGTTTATAAGTCTGTGCTAGTCTTGCTTGTCTTGGGTGGTTTGTAAATGGAAAGTTAGCGGCCATACAGTTGCTCTTTTGTGAGGTGTTCAAGATTGAACGTAGCATTCTTGTGTAGTTCCCATCTAGCTCTTTCTCTTTGTTTTCTTTGGGTCCATGTAGTGCATCCATATTGAAGTATGGATACTGCTACAGCTCGGAAGATTGCTAAGTTGGCTGGGGCTGAAGAATACACGGACTGCACCACTGCAGAGGAGTAAGACCTAGCCCCCCAATGAGGTTCCAGTGATGCAGGATCTTTGGGGAATACGGAGTATTTCCTTGTTATCGTTCCCAGGTCTACTCTGGCCTGGAGTGGCTGCACCTAATAGGACGCTATATATGGGTTAAATAAATCTAATCTGCGTACTAATGCTAAAGTGATCTTTGGGGAATACGTACTAATGCTAAAGTTATCTTTGGGGAATAAAGGATCTTTGGGGAATACGGAGTATTTCCTTGTTATCGTTCCCAGGTCTACTCTGGCCTGGAGTGGCTGCACCTAATAGGACGCTATATATGGGTTAAATAAATCTAATCTGCGTACTAATGATAAAGTGAATTGTTTGAAATAGAACTGTTTTAACATTTAAACTCTAGACTTATGCTAAACTGTATCATTTGAAAGAACTGTTTTGATATTTGTATAAACAAAAAGATTGTGATAAACTGAATTGTTTTTTAATTAGAACCGTTTGACTAAACTGAATAGCTTAAAATAGAAATGTTTCTGACTATTAAACTGTACTCATGCTAAACGGAATTGTTTGAAATATAACTGTTTATTTGTATAAAAGTGGATTTGGCAGTAAATAATCTACAATAATCTATGCTATAAAACCCAAACAAACAAACAGCTCGGAAGAAATTCGTATTTATTTTATCGGATAGATCCGACTTTTATATGACCTATAAGCTGCCATTAGCAGTACAAGGCTTTCCTATCCGTATATCGACATCTGTAGATGAGATATTGCTACCTAAGTATATGAACTTATCTACTAATTTCAGGGGCTTGGACATAGCTCCATCTTGTTTAAAAGACATGAACTCTGTTTTATCTGAGTTCTAGTTGTCTGAAAATTACTAATTTGATTTCTTTTCTTTATTTAGTTGTGTATGACACCACGTGGGATACTTAAATCCAATGTCCTCCTAGTAGAATCGCCGTCGTGGTACTATCTAATCCATATCTGAAAGGATAGTGGAGTTCATATCTTTCCCAAGGGTATTAGTTCGAAAGAGAACGTAATTTTACGACTGGAGATCGAGCTCACTTTCTATGAAGTCACAGTTCAACATGTCACTCACTACGCCAAGGTGACTTCTCCCTCGCAATCGTGACAGAATAGTGTACTGGTCTTTAGAAGGATTTCTTGTATAGGTTTAATTTTATTTTTTACTCTAGAAATTATGATATGGCTTGTATTTTATCTAATTTTTAGCTTATCAATCATGCGATGAATTAAAAAAGGAAACGGGATTCCCCCATTATAAAAACTGTAGGTGTGTCAGTACTACTGTATAGTTGCACCACGTAGACTTTGACAAAATGTCTGAAGAAAAAGCTGCATAGGATCTACAAAAGAATTCTGGGAGCTGTTTTGAACACATCCTGGAAACAGTACTCATCAAAACTTCTGCTGTACGGCCACTTACCTCTCATCTTACAAACCATCCAAGTAAGACGAGCAAGCCATGCTGAGCACTGCTGGTAAAGTAAGAGACGTTCTTCTATGGACCCTCACACACGGACCCATATCGACACGGCCGTGCGAGCCCACAAGCAAAAAGTTACTTTCGTCAGCTGTTTGGATGCTGAATGCCGTCTAGAGTACTTACCAACAGCGATGACCGATTGCGAGAGAGAGAGAGAGAGAGAGAGAGAGAGAGAGAGTAAAAGGAATCCATATCTATTCGATGTGCAAAAAACCACCTTTAAGAAACAACTGCACAAAAATACAAATATGAACGCGATTCCCTTGACTTCTAAGCGTAAAATAACCCTAAACAAGTTAACGTGGCATTAAAATTAATCAATCAATTAATCAACAGTTATTAATGCTTTGTTTATTGGCTTCAACAATAATATCAGCTTGATGTCAACTATAATATTAGATTTGAAAATATGAAACAAATTCTAATTACATTCCCAATATTTATAGCGATTTTAATAAGTTCGTCTGTGCCAAAGTGGACTTGACAAATGGAAGAACGTTAGCTTTGCAAGTTTTGAAAGCTGAAGAAACTTTTCGTAACTGATTCTTGCATATTGCAATTCCATTGTTTACTGGGCGAAGTTTTCTCTTACGTGAAACTAAGAGTTTTCGCTTGTCTTTCTTACGTTTGTTTCAGCCTGACCAAACTATTAGCAAGTTATTGGTGAACATTTACAATTTACCCTAAACGTTTGGTCTCCACACCTCATTTTACAAATAAGAGTATTTCGTTACAATAGCCATGGCTGCATCGATTTCCGCTGAGAAAAATTTCGTGGAAGGTGTAGTTGATATTGACTATGTTAGTTTCTATTATTGGTTAAAGTTGCAGTTTCTCACAGCAGTGAGAGCAGCGAAATGACTGAAAGTCGATAGGTTAAAGGTTCACTTGGCTTATTTCCGTTGGTGTCAAACTCTTTGAGTGAGAAAAAAATGCTACGTAAGGATATTTTGCCGAACGAAGTAAATAAAGAAAGGGGGGAAAAAGAAGAAGAAAGAAATTACAGATTGAAATAAATGTCACGCGTACGAAGATAGATATAATCTGGGAGTTTGGCAAAAGGAAATGATGCAACAGGCAAGAACAAGCAACGTATTTCGAGTGAAATTAAGAAGTCTCGGAAAATACTATAAAAGATGCTCCAGTTTTAAGAGGAAAGACTTCATAGACTTGATAAAGATAAACACAAACAAGAAAAAAAGTTGAATGAAGAAGAGAATTGGGTCGGTGGGGAAGTAAATTGATTAAATGAAGATAAGAAAGAATATTGATAGATAAATGTAAATGGTTTATTATTAAATATTATTATTCGTTTGTTATGCCTCCTTTGACATCTCCGCTCGTTACTGTCTTGTCACATCAACCTTTAAAAAAACCTTACCACAGAATATACACACTATCAATACAATAACAATATACAGATCAAGTTCTGGTAATTGAATTAGCTGAGTTAGCTAAATAAAAAATGAGATAGATAGATAGATAGGGTTAACTTACGTTAGATTAAATTAGATTAGATAACCTGCTAGATTGACATATATATATATATATATATATATATATATAGATAGATTCAAAACAAGATAGAGAGATTTAGAATCAACCCCCACACACACATATATATATATATATATATATATATATATATATATATATATCATCAAGTCATGATGATAGTACAAAGTACACAGATTTTCCTGCGATCCATCCCTGTTGTCTATCGCCCTTGGAAGGTTCTCTACACTACATCCAGTATTCGCACAGACCTGATATTAAGTTTTGCTGATTGCCCAATACTGGTGTGTCCATATGGTATATATATATATATATATATTATATTTGTTACTGCCTCCCACTAGACAGAACTCGACACAAGGTCAATGACCCGAAGGTTGATAATAGAGCAGTGTGGGTCTGATGAGCCTAGCTGGTCTTGGACCCAAATCTGGGTCCAGGCTCGATTCAACTGGACAGCAAGGTCCACTGCTATACAAGGGGGGACAAAGGTGTCAATGTTGCAGCTCACCCCACATACACACACACACACACACACACACACACACACACACATATATATATATATATATATATATATATATATATATATATGTCTGTGTGTCTCTGTGTGTGTATGTATATGTATACTTGTCGGTATATCAATGTGAGTTACTAAGTGTTAAATAAGGATGTACGTAGAAGTTACTGTTTATTCAACCATGTCCATCAGTTTTTAATTCTATTAATCGAAAAGAAACAGTTTTTATTCGGTGATGTACTGAGGAATCATTCCATTATTAATGGAAAATGTTATTGTTTTTCAGTTAACGGATCAAAGGAGCAAGTAAGACTCGTTGAAGGAAATAAAGGAAAATCCAAGGAAACAGAACTTTAAAGAAGTCAACAATGTATTTTCTTAAACTGAATTCTTAGAATTAAAATGAAATACAAAATGCCAACACGTTTCCCGGAAGAAAGTTAGCAAAGAAATTTAAAGATCTACGAATATTGGTACAAATATATTTCTTTTTGATGTTTCGATTAAAGCAAATTAAACATCAACGTTCATAGAAAAAGAAGTCATTACTATTGATTCAAAAAATATCACTAATATAAAGTACACGAGTAAGGCCTCTTAAATGTTTCAATTTCTTGGCATGTCAACGTTTGTCGGTTACTTAATGTCATAGCCCCTTTTGTAGAAAAACAGTAGTGATATCTAACCCGTTGTTGAAGGGATAAGGAAGTTCAGACATTTCCCAAGTCTGAAAATGCTTGTAATAGCACGACTGGAGTTCGAACTTACTTGCTTCGAGATCACAGTCTAGCTCATTCACTATCAAACTACACCGTTGACATATAAGTTATTTAAATAAGTCTTTACAAGAAAGATCACAGCGTCTAAAATATTGCTGTGGTCTTTAAAATCAAAATTCTTGTCATTGACAAAAAATTTCCTCAATATTTAAACACTCAAAGTTTTACGTGTAGCAAGCCGTAATAATCAAAAGTGAAACTTTGAGTAACGGAACTGAAATATTGTTATAATTTTAGGTTTTATGATTAGATTTGAATACACAGAGAGTTATTCTAAAATTTCACCTGCGAACGTTTGGAGATTCTTTCTCTCCATTTCTACTCTCTCAGTATATATGTATCTTTATATATATATATATATATATATATATATATATATATATATTTGTGTGTGTGTGTGTGCGCGTATGTACGCCCGCGTAACCGATTTGTCAAAGATAAGAATTGATATATAAGCCAGTTTATTGAGACATGTTAGAGTCTAAATCTAATTATGAAAATAGATCACTCGAGTACTCGCTCACTCTCTTTTCTTTGAGCTAGTGTATCGATTTGAAGAAAAAGATTTGAAGTCTACCCAGTCCCATCCCTAGTCATCTTAAACACTACCTTATAATTGGAATGCGGCAATTTCAATGAGAGTATAGAACACAGGTATAATAGATTTTCGAGTAATTACCTTAGCAATCCTATTCATCATCATCATCATCATCATGTCGTGCCGCCAGCACGTATATCCCTGACCCTTTCTCGCCACTTCTCCCTATCATTCATCGCCTCCGGCAGGTCTTCAGAGTTACATCCTGTGCCCTCACATAGTTGCTGTATGTAAGTTCGAGCTGGTCTTCCTGCTTTTGCACGGCCATATGTGGGGGTCCATGTTGACCAAATCTAGCTGTCGTATTTATTAGAAGTCTTAACATTAATACGTGGTACTGTTTTGTGATATATATATATATATATATATATATACTCACACACACACACACACACACACACACACATATATATATATATGTACGTAACTGTTAAAATAAGTTGTTTCTTATTGTTCCAGTGAAGAAAAAAAAGGCACTAAAAAAACACCACGTAGACGCTTGACACATGGCCAGCTGTAACATTAATGCTATGTTTGGATTAGAACCTGCGTATTTCGGGCCGTTTTACATGGCTCGACTGACGTAAATAATAAATACACGAACAGCAGCTGTGACGGACGTGAGGAATGTGGCAGAAGAAGAAAAAAAAAAAAAGTTAAACGCGTATCGTCCTCATTTAGCGCGGTAAACTGAACATCAAATGCTCATATACTTACCGATTTGGGCCTACACATGCGAACAAATAAATGAGGTTTGGTTTGGTTTGCTTTCTTTGTTTAATGGCATATCATCATTCGTGGGTTACTTAATGCAAAAAACCATCCTTGTAGAAGAATAATAGTGGTAATCCTTCAACGTTCGCAATGTAGAGTAAGAGGTTCATAACTTTTTCATGGGTATATATCCGAAAGTGAACGTACCTGCACGACAGGTGATCGAATTCGCTTTATACGATATTGCAGGCCAGCACGTGAGGTACTAAGTCACGGAGGCGACTCAATAATAATAATAATAAAAAAGGAAAATAAAAAAATAAGAATCTTACTTTGTTATGAATTGAAAGAAAAACAATAATGTGAACAGATATGTTTCTAACTATTTAATTGGAGTTCTAACTCACCTACTACGGGGTCAGAGTCTAGTACGGTATTCACTAGGCTATCAAGACTCTAATATATATATATATAAGTAGTTGGTGACCTTAGTCGAGAGCGACCAGAAGGCACTCTTTTCAATAGCTACTACACCAAGGTGTAGGGGAGGGCGCTACTTCTTTTCCTGGATTGATCCACTTTACCCTTGATACGTACCTTATATTGCTGAGTATTAAGCAAAGAGGTATCAAGTACCATTTTTAAAGTCTTAGGTATGACTCGACCTGGGATTGAACAGAGGTCTCCCAAATCATTGGGGAACACTCTACCCACAAGACAATGAGCCGGTGATACACACACACACACACACACACACACGCACACACACACACATATATATATATATATATATATATATGTCAACGTTTCTAGTTTACATAATGCCAGAGCCCGTTTTGTAGAAAAACAGTTGTGATATCTAACCCGTAGTGAAAGGGATAAGGAAGTTCATACATTTCCCAAGTCTGAAAGGGCTTGTAATAGCACGACTAGAGTGCAAACATACTTGCTTCGAGATCACAGTCTAGCTCTTTCACTATCAAACCTCACCGTTGACATATAAGTTACTAAAATAAGTCTTTACAAGAAAGAATACAGCGTCTAAAATATTGCTGTGGTTTAGCTCTGATAAGATTATATATATATATATATATATATATATATATATATATATATATATATATTCCCCTACCCCTGTAGGGTCGAGTTCTCTAGCGAAGAAGTAATCGTGCTGCCATTAGCGCCTTTGCAAGTCACTTCGTATTTGAATTGAGATCTCGGCGGCCGTTGAACGGATGTATGTAAACAATTGTGATTCATAACCGTTTAAAATGTACTTCGTAGCTAATATCTCCTTGTAGCTAAATGGTTTGAAGCTTTGGCTTGGCGTTTGAGTCAACCGGGTTTCAATCCCAGCTACGGGAAGATACTGTCTAGCCACACTGATGAGTTCTGATAGAACGAAACAGATCTGTCTGTGGATGACTATGTATACGTTTATAAATATATTTATTTTTATGTATGTATATATATATATTTATATATGTATATATGTGTGTGTGTATATGTGTGTGTTATAGCAGGAAGAAAACGGAAAGAAAAATACACATAAATGGATGAGAAAATCTATTAATAAATTCTAATTATAGTTCACCAACGTGTTTTAACTAATATGAATGAAATTATGTAAGATATGAAATTACGAAAATTTCAGGTAGAAGGTATTTCAGGTCATCTTCAGGGTGGGAATTAGGAATTTATGAGATTTTGTCATGAAGTATAAATTACAAAAACAGTTAAGGAAGAACACAGCATCTATCAAAAGTCGGTTTGTAATAGAAATCGTGTGATTCTGAGGTAGAACTAAAAAAAAATATATATCATTAAGTCGTGTTGACAGCACGGATTTCCTCGACTCTTTCTTTCCGTCCGGCTATATCGTCCTTTGCTCTTTGCAGGTTTTGCAAACTGCATCCAGCGTCTGCCGAGAGCTGGTGTAAATACGAAGAAAAACAAATGTATGGAGATTTCAAGCGACAAAGTGACAAGATTGCAAACGAGAAAACCTGGAGATGGCAGTGAAAAGGAAACCGTGGGAAAGAAACTGGACCAGTTTTAATCGCCATTGGCCAGCGTTCTATCCCAGGTCGAGTCATACCAAAGTCTCAAAAAATGGTACTTGATGCTGCCTTGTTTGACACTCATCATTATAAGGTAAGAATCAAGGGCAAAATGGACCAATCCAAGGAATAGAGTAGCGCCCTCCCCTGCACCTTGGTGTAGTAGCTATTGAAAAGGGACCCTTTAAGTCACCCTCGACTATGGTTGCCAACTTTACTTAGTTTATTATGTTAAAGCAAAGATTGATCATACTTAAATTGCAAATGTAGATTATGAGGAGAAGCAGATGAAACAATTAATGACGTAATATTCAGATGCCGCAAATAAAGAAAAAAGAAGTACTAGAGCATGCATGAGTGGGCAAGGAAAGGTAATTCACTAAGAATTGTGCAAGAGATTGAAATTTGACTTTACTACCAAATGGTATATGCATAAAACAGAATTCGTTCTTGAGAATGAAACCCATAAAATTCTTTGGTATTTGGAGATTCAGACGGATCACCTTATCTCGGCCAGTAAACCAGATCAAAAAAAAAAGAAGAAAAAAACAGAGAGAGAATAGTGAATTAGGTCATTCCGACGGACGAAAAAGCGAAAATGAATAAATACAATAACTTTGAGAGAGAACGGGAAAAGCTGTGAAATATGAAGGACATGGTAATACCGGCTGTAGTTGGTGCACTCGGAAAATTCCACAGGAACCTGAAGAAGGGATTGGAGAAACCGAAAATCAGCGAGAGGATTAAAACTATGCAGACTACGGTATTGCTGAGGTCAGCTAGGATATTGAGAGGAGTCCGGGAAACCTGAGTGGACTTGCTGTCACTCAAGCTCTAGTGAAAACCCAACGGCTAACGCTAGTGTGAAAAACGCACTAGCAGTGAAATAATAATAATAATAATAATAATAATAGGGTGATAGAAATAAACGATCAATCAAATAATAAGCGAACGCTGTAAGCTAGCACAAAAAGAATATAAGTGTAGACACGACTGGGTGGACAAGGTGATCTACTGGAAATTGTGTAAAGCCTTAAATTTAGCCATACGTACGAATGGTATATGCACAACCCAGAAGCTGACCTGGAAGATGAGACGTACAAACTTCTCTTGGATTTTTAGATACAAACGGATCACCTAATCTCGGCCAGAAGACCAGACCTTGTGAAAGTCAACAAAAAAGAAAACCTGCCGGTACCGAGTAAAACTGAAAGCAAAAAGAAGGATAAGTACCTCGACCTTGCTAGAGAACAGAAAAAATTATAGAAGATGAAGGTGATCTAATTGTAATAGGTACGCGCGGTACAGTCACCAAAGGATTGATAAAGGGACCGGAGGACTTAGAAAAAAGAGGACGAGTGGACACCATCTAAGCTACAGCATTATTAAGATCGGAAAGTATACTGAGAAGAGTCCTGGAAACTTTAGGACACTTTTTGTCACTCAAACTCCAGTGAGAAACTGTTGTATTGTAGTAAGGAAACGATACACAGTGAAATACAGTTAATTGTTTATCAACTCAAGTGTTACAGTCCGACTAGTATAATAAGTCTCGCGCTGTTGGTGTTACGTCCCAAGTTGGTCTTACAACTGACCTACGTCCTTCAGAGCTGTCTCGCTGCTTCCCCTTCTGCTTCTGCTTAGGTTTCTCCGTGCTTAAAGACACGGCGTCTTTTATACTTCTGCGATACCAGAAATCACGAGGTACGAGCCACCATACAACAGAAACCATCAGCTAAAGCTGGTATGAAAAACTATAATAATAATAATAATAATAATAATAATAATAATAATAATGATAATAACTCCTTTATTTACCTCATTTAGCTGCTTAGATGAGAAAAAACACACATGAATAGCGAGTTGATGGAAAACTTTGTTTTGTATCTAATATCAGTTATGTATGTGTGTGTGTGTGATAAAGATAGGTTCTTTTTCTTTGCTTAATGGCCTATCAACTTTCGTGGGTTATATAATCATATTTACCAACCTCTCCGCTCGAGCAGGATATAACACAAGGTCAGTTTTAAGCGGAGTTTAACAGAGTTTTCCTTCTCCCAGACTAGTTGCCTCACCAAGGCTGAAGAACCCAGTTTGTCCTACTATTTACCAATAGCTGGAGGGAGAATAATTGGAATCATACCTTTCCCAAAGATATTAGTGTTATGTGAAATGCAATCAGTCTCATCCAGGATTTGAACTCGTGTCGACGTGTCCATGTCCTACGACGATAACCGTTACACCACGGGTACCTTCACTTCGTGGGTTATATAATGATAAAGCCACCCTTGTAGAAGGCAAGTTGTAGCATTATTTAAACCATATCTCAGGGAATAAGAGAGTTCATATCTTTCCAAAGGGTATCAGTATGTAAGTGAATGGTGACTGGTCTTCAAACTCGTTTATTGCAATATGGTAATCCTGTACATTAGCCACAACACAAAAGATACACACCCGATGGAAAAAGATTAGGAGAAGTCGGGATTGGTGGCAGAGCTCTCTCTCTCTCTCTCTCTCTCTCTCTTTCTCTCTCTCTCACACACACACACACGCAAATTCTACTAACGGAAATAGAATGTTATAAAATTTTCTCATCTTTTTCGTTTCTATTAATAAAAATCGAAACGCTAAAGGTTGTCAATATTTCTACAAATAAAATTATCCTCTAAAGACCTCAGGTTCTTTCATCTTTACATATTTTCATTCTGTCGGGTTTATTTCCAATTTTACACACACACACACTCATTTATGTATATCTATGTATATATATGCATATATGTATATATGTATTTTACACACCAACACGTATACATACACACGTATTTATGTATAACAATCTATGCATATATATGTATATATGTATCTATGTATTTTACACACACAGACACACACACACACATATATATTTATGTATATCTATCAATCTATATATATATATATATATATATATATATATATGTCTATGTATTTTTCACACACATATCTATCTATCTATCTATCTATCTATCTATCTATATATATATATATATATATATATATATATATATATATATATATGTATCTATCTATCTATCTATGTATTTTACGCACATATATATGTATCTATGTATTTCACACACATACACACACATACGCACACATTTATGTATATCTGTCTATGTATATCTATGTATATATGTATCTATGAATCTTATACACACATACACACATTTATGTATATCTATCTATGCATATATATGTATATATGTATCAATGTATTTCAAACACACATACACACACATCTATCTATCTATCTATCTATCTATCTATCTATCTATCTATCTATCTATCTATGTATATACATGTATATATGTATCTATGTATATATATGTGTATATCTATCTATGCATATATATGTATATATTTATCTACATATATGTAGGTAAATATTTCTCGATGTAAATATATATATGTATCTACGTATGTATATTTATACATCTATCTATGTACATGTATATATATATATATATATATATATATATATAAATGTATAAATCTGTCTATCTATCTATCTATCTGAATACACACACACACACACACACACACACACACACACACACATATATATATATATATATATATATATATATATATATATATATATATATGTTGATGTGTTCCTGGAGTGTATGATTGTTGCTTTAATCAGAAAGTAATATCGTATTTTCAGGAAAGTAATAAAAACTAATAAAATCAAATATAAATAAGTTTGACTGCATTAATCAATGATATAATAATCGTCTTTTTCAATTGCTCTAGCTTGGCATAAATATTTTATTTCGCGCCGATAAAATCATGACCGTGTTTTATTTATTCTATTTTATTTCATCTTTTGTCTGCTTATTTTTTTTTTAATTTAAATTTTATTTTTTCATGAAAGTTTGGAGGCAAGAAAGAAAGAATAGCATTCATATTCTACCAAATGCATTGCAAAACCTGTGTTTGAAGTCTTGGTTTTGTTATTTTTATTGATTTGACGCAGACCAATAACCTCTGATTTTTGTTCCCCTTCTTTTGTTAATATAGTGTCCATTTCTCTGCTCCTGTTACAATCAGGTGGAAATTTGAATTCCTTTAATGTGGGAACTTTAATTCCTTTAAAAGTGGTAACTTAAATTTCTTTAAAAGTGGTAGCGTTAAATTTTTTAAAAGTGGAAACTTAAATTCCTTTATATGTGAGAACTTTTATTCCTTTAAATGTGGAAACTTAAATTTCTTTAAAAGTGGAAACTTAAATTCCTTTACATGTGAGAACTTTTATTCCTTTAAATGTGGAAACTTAAATTTCTTTAAAAGTGTAAACATATTCTTTTAAACGTGTAAATATCAATTCTTTTAAATGTGCAAACTTTATTCTTTTAAAAATGTAAACATTAATTCCTTTAAATGTGTAAACTTGAATTTCTTTAAAAGTGGAAACCTAAATTCCTTTGAGTAAATATCAGTTCTTTTAAATGTGGTAACATTATTCCATTAAAAATGGAAACCTAGATTCCTTTGAATAATTAAACTTTAAATCATTTAAAAGTGAAAAATTAAACTCCTTTAAATGTGTAACTTTTAATCCCTTTGGATGTGGAAATCAAATTCCTTTGAAAGTAGAAGTCAAGATTCCTTTAAATAGTTAAATTTTATCATTTAGAAGAGGAAATTAAATTCCTTTAAATGCGTAAATTTAAATTCCTTAAAATGTGTAAACTTTAATTCTTTTTATTGGGGAAATCAATTTCCTTTGAAAGTGGAAACCTAGATTCCTTTAAATAATTAAACTTTAAATCCTTCAAAACACTAAACTTAAATGCCTTTAAAATAGTAAGTTTAAATTCTTTCAAATGTGTAAATATTAATTAGTTTAAAAGTAGAAACTTAAACTTCAAGTCAATTATTAGACATGGTTTAACCTTCTGTTCGATTCTCTGATTTCGTCAGAACATAAAATCC
Organism: Sepioteuthis lessoniana; assembly: GCA_963585895.1. Lineage (NCBI taxonomy): Eukaryota > Metazoa > Mollusca > Cephalopoda > Myopsida > Loliginidae > Sepioteuthis > Sepioteuthis lessoniana. The sequence goes on along the minus strand of CAUZXS010005033.1, from coordinate 34,298 downwards.
CTACTTCAGATTTATTTTCTTTTTATTGGAGAATTTTTATGTGCTATAAAAATGATGTATAGTGCCATTTTGTTAAATGTGTGAAGAGAGGATCTCATCTGATTTAACAGATCGTAATCCAAAGTGATTGGCTTTCGAGATCGAAACTTATAAGAATGATCACAGTCATTCTAAACTCGACAAGTCATCATGAGATGGTAATTGAAAACGGGTACATCGCACAAATATTTTTTATTGTCTTCATTGGGTTACTGCCTCTATGAAAGTCATACAGCATTCATTGGTGAACCTGACACTCATAAAAGTTGCTAGTATCTCATATGGAGACAAATGTGCTTCATTATCATTAACTATAAACGAATTTCAGACTGTTATAGAACCCAGGTGGCTGGGGCTAGGGAATATGCCAATTGCATCACTGCGGAGTGGTAAGACCGCCTCTTCTCAAAACTAATGTTCTAGATATGACTCTAAGCCATCTGATGGTGAGAATCTAGTCTTGGAGCTTTCATTGCCATTACTACTTGGTCTACTCTCACCTGGCGTAGTGGTGCCTCTATGGGTTAAATAGAAATGATTAATATACTTGAAACTAATTAACTGTGTATAAACAAATGACTGATGATTAATTGAATTAGAATTGGATAGGAATAATTGGAACCATGAATAATGCTGAATAAAATTATTTGTGTTAGATAGCAAGTACTTAAAACCATTCAACTGCGAGCAAACAATAAATATCAGTTCTTGAAACCATTTAACTGTGTACAAACAAATGAGTTCTCGTTCGTTATCTACATATTATTGGTTTACAAGCCATATATAACACAGGTCTACAAAAAAAAATTGAAATGGTGTCCAAGCACCAAACGTCTTTTCAGAAAATCTGAGGTCGCTGAATCTAAAAATGAATAATTTTTCTTGGTTAACTACTGTTTTTATGTACATAAATGCTTTATTTTTGGAAAAGAGCATTTTTTATTTTATTTTCTGTATATATGATATTGACTGATAGCTATAGTTCTCATGTAAAATCGTAGAAACCTCTCAATTCATATTGAAACCAACAAATATTGGTCTGCTCATGGAGAAATACTATTTTTGTAATAACAATCAGAATCTTAGTCTTTAAAAATAAAATGACTGAATATACCAAGATCAACATGTATTTTCATCTAATAATCTAATAAACTAACAGCAGAAATAAAACGATCGTGAAAAAAAGAACTATGGCAAAAATTCACTCTTTCTTGATCGTGTCATATTCAATGTTATTTAAGTCCCTTTTGATACCCCAACAGTTGTCAGCCATCATTCGTTTGTCCCACCGTCCTGGTAGAGCTCTTCCATTGTTTTGATATCCTGATGGAATCGTTCTCTTTGCTCATGACTCACATCGCTGCAATTATCCGGAAATTTACGTTGACGACTCTGTAAAAAATGACTCCGATTAGCGTTTATGTTTTGTGGACTTTTCAACAGTTTTTCCACTAACTCATTATTGTTTTCGGTCCGGCAATTGCCAAAGAAGTTTTTCACCATGTCAACAAACGATGTCCAAGAGCGTAATTAAAAGTCATACATTGAATTAACAAATTTATCATCCTTAATGAGTTTCCTGATGTTATAGTAAAACCATTTTCATGATATTCATTATGTACAATGGAATAGGTGCACTCAATTGGGATGTCTTTAGTTGGAGTTTCTTCTCAACAATGTGCTTTGTTACCTTCCGTAATGAAGGGACAAAAGTGATAGGATAAATTTATGGAAATCAAACAAGATTTTAGGGCTTCATTTTTTCTTGGTGTCATCTTAATTATCAGGTTTCCTATAGTGTATTTCTGATAAAGTTTCTCTGTTAATTTGAATTTTAGCGATGAATTGGAAAAATTCGGTACTTCTATTTTAGATTTTTTGACTCAAAAACACTTTTTTCTTATAGAAATATTTTATTTCAGGTGGCTGACAAATTGCTAGGCCGACCGGAAAATTGATGGATTTCTGCGATATTTATTTAGTCAATTTTGCGATCAGCCAAGATGGTAAAGCGATCTTTTTTCAAAAATGAACAATTTTAGTTCTGCAAAAACGGTAGTTAACCATGAAAAATTAATGTCATTTTCGGAATCAGCGCAATCAAATTAGCTAAAAATTGTATTTTATTTCTTGGCAATAAAAATCGTGTTGTTCGGTTTAATATACATGTATAAACAGGATTTGGCATTAACCTAAAAGGGTTGATGTGCCATTAAATACAACAAACCAGGCTGTTATGATTTATATGCTTCTTCATATAACAATTATGACGGAGAACAGGGTTGATAGTTCAACACACGAACATGCAGGTAGAGAAAAAAATGACTAAGTTCGGAGTAGTCTATGTCACAAACGTGTTGAGAACAACGGCAATGGGGTTTGGAGCATTAGATGAGATGCTGCTCCAAAATCAAATCTGCACGGACAAGGTACATCTGCCTCAATTTTATGTCCTGTTTTGCTCGAAGAAAAAAACAAGACAGGCCAGAGATTGAAGTGATGTTAAACCAAATCTAGGTCTACTACAATCAATAGATTTTAGAAGCATTTCGGGTAGAAATCCTATAAAGTTGAAATACACACATCGTCATCATCATCATCATCATCATCTTTATTCTTATTGCCTTGGTACTCTTGCCGGCACGTCGACTGATAGCACCTCCATTGCTGAGCCAAATCCGGCGCGATTACAAGCGGTCCCACGGCATAAGAGAAGAAAGGGGAGATGGGAGCCTGGAGAGCTTTTGCTGTGGAATTTGCGGACCGATCGCGATAAATCACTGTTATCCATGAGCTTTTATTGTTTGTCTTCGTCATTGAAGCATGGCCAGTGGGATTAGAGGAGATAGGAGCGGGTGGATTAACGATAGAGCGAGGATATCGAGCGGATAAATGGGCTACGATGAAGATGTTCTGCTAGTAAGAAAAGAAAAAGAAAAGGAAGGAAAGAATGAGAGAGAGAGAGAGAGAGAGAGAGAGAGAGGAGTTAGAAAGAAAGAAAAAAGGGAACAAGAAGGAATCGGGGAGTGGCGGGAAAAGTGTACGAAGTTTGGCTAAAGATTTTAAATCATGAAAGAGAATAAAGGGGGAGATTTTAGCAAATGTTGGAGAGTACGGTTGGTAAGAGAACGTTTCATCTGTTGGGCGGGGATAGAGATGGAATAAAGAATTTGCTTCTGTGCAACTTTGGATATCGAAAGAATGAAAGTAAAAAGAGTTTGGAAAAGACTTTCGAAAGGAAAAAAAAGTTTAAAAGACGAAGATATAACATCGGTTTGTTCATTGGTAAAGAAGAAGAAGAAGAAGAAGAAGAAGAATGAATGAATGAATTGTTTATAAGAAGAGTGGAAAAAGTTGACATAGGAAAAGAGGAAGAAATTTAGTAAGGATATAAAAAATGGAGGAAGACGGCGGATTGACGACGAAAAAATAGAAAGAGGAATGATGTAAAACGAGATGAAAAGAAAGATATTATACAAGAGAGAGAGACAGGGAGAGATAGAGAGAGAGAGAGATAGAGAGAGAGGGGAAAGGAGATTATGCAAAAGAGAAGGGGGAGATTTTGGAATGAGGTAAAATTGAGAGAGGTAATCCAATGAGTGAAGAAAGAGGAAAGAAAGAAATGGTACAAGAGATCGGGGGAGAGAGAGGCAGTGGGAAAGATCAAGTAGAGAGAGAGAGAGCGAGAGACCGACAGACAGACAGAGAAATAGAGAAATGAGAAAGATGTTATATAAGAGAGAGAGGGGGGAGAGAAAGACAGAGATTATGTAAAAGGACATATAGGAATGAGGTAAAATAGAGATAACGCAGAAGAGGGAATGAAGAAAGAGAAGAGAAAGAAATGATACAAGAGTGGAGAGAGAAAGAGAGAGAGGGGGGAGAAATGATCAAAGAGATCAGAAGAGAGAAAGAAAGAGAGAGTAAGAGGGAGGGAGGGAGAAATGAACGAAGAGATCGGAAGAGAGAGAGTGAGAGAAAGAGAGAGAGAGAGAGAAAGAGAGGGGGGAATAAAAGATGCAGGAGAGAAGGATAGAAAAAAGAGAGATAGAGAAATGAGATGAAATAGAGAGAAAGAAATGATGCTGAAGAAGGAGTGAAGGGAATGACAGAGGTGGGGGAAGTGAAGGAAAAGAAATAATACGATAGAGAGAGAGAGAGAGGAGAAACGATGCAGAAGAGGAAGTGACGAGAATGTGTATATGTGTGTGAGTGTGTGTGTGAAAGAGAGAGAAAGAGAGAGAGAGGGGGGGAGTGGAGATAAAGAAAAGATACAGAAGTGAAAAAGGGGAGAAAAATGATACAAAAGAGAAAGAGAGAGAGAAAGAGAGAGAGAGAGAGAGGAGGCCGATTCAAAAGAGAGAGACCAAACGATCAATTCGCTAAAGACAGTGAAACCTCGTGGAATGACACTGAATAAAGATAATTATTGATTGATTGATTGGTTGGTTGCTTGGTTGGTTAGGTTTTATGGCATATCAACTCTTGTAGGTTATTCATTGCTAAATTTTTTAATAAAATCTCTCTCTCTCTCTCTCTCTCTCTCTCTCTCTCGCTCTCCCTCTCACACACGCACACAAATATATATATATGTATATGATTTCTAAACGAACAGATTGTAGATAACATCCTTAAACGAGCCAGATCTCTTTTGTTTGCACATAGTTTAATAGTTTCTTTTATTGCTGTTTATTGTTTGCAAACAGTTAAATAGTTTCAAGTATTGTTATCTAATACTAATTCACTCTAATATCAATAAATCAATAAATTGTTTGTACTCAGTTAAATAGTTTCAAGTATAATAAAGGATTAAATAGTTCAATATGACCCCTAAATGGGACCCTTTTAGGGTCCCATCTAAGAGTCAAACCCCAGGATTACTGGGGTTTGACTCTGGGTGTAATGATTTTGTTTGGTTTTATGGCATATCAACCATTGTAGGTCATTTAATGTCAAATCTGGTTTATTCATATATACAGTTCTATTTCAAACAATTCAGTTAGCATCAGTACATTAATTGTAAAAAAAAATCTATTTCAAACAATTCAGTTTAGCATAAGTACACCGTTTAAATGTGAAAATAGTTCTATTTCAAACAATCTAGTTTTACATTAGTACACAATTTAAATGTGAAAACAGTTTAGCATAAGTACATAGATTAATTGTCAAAACAGTTCTATAGCAATCAAATCAGTTTAGCATAAGTACACAGTTTAAATGTTAAAAGCAGTTCTTTTGCAAGCAATTTAGTTTACAATAAGCACGCAGTTCAGTTCTATTCAACGCACAGAAAGGACACTGTCAGGTGCTACCACTCAGAGACAGAATGGATCTGGGAGCGATGGCAATAAAGGGATACTCAGTACTCTGCAAAGCTCCAGCATGACTGGAACCTCACCATCAGATTGTTTTGTGTCATTTCCAGGACACTCGTTGGGAGGGTCTTACCCCTCTGCAGAGATTCAGCCGGTTTATTCTACAGCCCTAGCCGACTGAGCCACTCACTACCGAGGCTTCTGGATATGACACTAAACCATCTGATGGTGAGGCTCCAGTCCCAAAGCTTTTGGGGTACTCCTTCATTGATATTACTCTCTGGTCCACTCTCATCCGGCGTGGAAGTATTTGTTAGGGTTTAAGTAAAAAAAAAATTTCGCGACCTTTGTCGAGGGTCACCCGAAGACTCCCTTTTCCATAGCTTCTACACCGATGTGTAGGAGAGGACGCTATTCCATTCCCTGAATTGCTCCACTTTACCCTTGATCCGTACCTGAAATGCTGAGTGTTAAGCAAGGCCACAAGTACCATTTTTGAGTTTTTGCATGAATCGACCTGGGATTGAATCCTGGTGTCCCGGACCATTGACGAACGCTCCAAACTATGGGTTAAATAGAAATGTTTCATTTAACTTTGGTACATAGATAGCAATACTTAAAACCATGTACCTGTATGGAAGCAAATGAGTTCTGCCTCGTTTAAAAATTGGTAACTATAAACTTACCGTTTACAAATCATATATTAGTAAAGTTGGTGACAGTAGTCGAGGGTGACCAGAAGGCTCATTTTTCAATACCTACTACACCGAGGTGTTGGGAAGGGCGCTACTTCTTTCCCTGTATTGTTCCACTTTTCCCTTGATATGTACCTTATAAGGCTGAGTGTTAAGCAAGGAGATATCAAGTACCATTTTTAAAGTCTTTGGTATGACTCGACCTGGGATAAAGCCCAGGTCTCCCGGACCATTGGCGAACACTCTGCCCACTTGACCAGTGAGCCGGTTAATATATATGTAAAAACTAGATTTGGCGTGAAATATCCTACAAAGTTTGATAAGCCGTAAAATAAAACCAACCAACCTTGAACAATGTCGATTTCGCCCATGGTACATTATGTGCCATTGGTCAAATTTTTGATGATACGCCCCTTATTTGGCAACCCGTGCTGGTATGGATGTGCAAAAGTGATGACTGACATACAGCTATATAATTTGTAGGCTTCATCTTGAGTAAATACATCACATATTAAGGGGGTAAATTTTTTAAATTCGATATATATACATCTACATATGTGTGTGTGTGTGTGTGTGTGTGTGTGTGTGTGTGTGTGTGTGTGTGTGTAAGAGAGAGGGGGGGGGTAAAAACTATTCTGATTTACATATGTTACCTTCATAAGTGTTTCTGATAAGATTATTGCTTCATATCAAATCAACTTTCAGAATATTTACATTATAGAACCATTCTTTTTACTTTGGCTATGGAAATTGTCCTTGTAAAATGAGAGACAAAATGTTTTAGCAGCATTATCTATCTATCTATCTATCTATCTATCTATCTATAATTATCTCTTTCACAACTTATCTACATGTCTATCTCAATCCGTTCATCTTTCTCTGTCTCTCTCTCTCTCTCTCTCCCTCTCGAACACTCTCCTTTTTCTCTCTCTCTCTCTTTCTCTCTTTCTCTCTATCTATCTCTCCGTCTCAGTCTGTATGTCTGTCTTTTTCTCTTTTTCTCGCACTTCCTCACTCTGTCTTAGTCCCTGCCTCTCTCTCCCTCTTTCGTTATTTATATCATTATGGACTGATTGAAGACGACAAAGAAGGAATGAATGAACTCATTTCTTCTTTATCTATTGTTTACTTTTATTCTTTTTTTTAAAAATTTTTGTGTGTAATGTCATTCGTGTATCTATAAACAAGACTTGGAGTGTCCTGGATATGACACTAAACTCCATCTTATTGTGAGGCTCCATTTCTGGATTTTGGGGAATGTAGAGTACCCCGTCAATACCATTATTTTCAGGTCCACTCACGTGAGCTGTCAATTATCTCAAAGAGTTTGCTATTGAAATTAGTTTCAGGATTGCCTCTTAAAGGGAAGTAGGATAACCCAATAAATATTAACAAATTGCTGGTTGAAATAGATGAGTTCTATTGGAAGGTATATGAATCAATGCATTTTATACAAAGCAATGTATTCTTGGCCTCGATTTGCGGAGTCACGTTCCAAATGAACACACAGAAGAAATATAACAATATCGAAGTACTATATGATGACTGGAATGATACTTTCTTCAGATGGCAGCCATTTGCAATTCTTTAAGCGAAGGGCTTTGTTGAACAAAGAACTGCTATAATACGACATTAATCTGACGGCAACAACAAAACATCGAGCACAAAATCTGCCAACGAAAATGCGCCACTAATTGATTATTAATTGGAAGTTTACTGAAGCAATGAATAAGCCGATAAACTATAACAAAAGTCCAACGCAAATTATTCATTCTAACTGAAACTCAAAATATCGAAACAATTATTTGTTTTTTTATCACATCAACAGCCAAGAGGGAATTTGTTTACTAAAGTGAATAATGGTTATATTAATGGACACAGCGAACCAGGTTCAAATCGAAGACGAAACTGTTAGAATTTCAAACAGTGGTAGGTATGAATCCAACAATTCTCCCTTTTGCTATGAGTAAATAGAAAGTCAGACTAAGCTCTTTATCCTTGATATGTTAACCGATCTAGAAGAAAGAAAATACTGAATTCAAACCTGCTAAACTTTATTTGTTCTCCGTCCCACCACCGGACAAGTACGGCACAAGGCTTTTTTAAAGTGGGTCCGGACGCAGGGCCGAAGCCCACACACGTCCGACAAAATCCCAAAATATCTTCGGCCCCGTCGGCATTCTCCCAATGGAGGCGCCTCAGACGCCAGGAAATAAATAACAAACAATAGCAATGTAAAACGAGCGACACCTGCTAAACTCCGTTTAACAACTGACCATTCTAAGGGGTTGAGTAAATATATACTGAGTGTAGAATAAGAAAGACACGTCGACCATCTCAAGACAATGCCCTATGTAAAATGCAAATGACATCCTCTTTCCTCTGTCTCTGCCTCTACACTGAGGTCTGTTTAATATTGGCTTGCTCTCTCTTCACAAGATGTACCGATAATGAAAAAAACCAAACACCTAGTCCTCATTAGGTCCTTGGGGTGGTTACCAAAAATAGTGACCTTATAACGTTATTCATCTTTCTGCATAGCCTCAGACTCAACTGCTGGGACTGTTGGATATACCGACTACACCTCTGTAGTTGGTGTATTCTACAACCTGTGAGTGATGACCTTTGATGCTTAAGGACAGGATCCAGATGGCAATACGGTTCGTAATCTGGCAGCCAAGTTATTCACGTGACCTGCAACTCTTCACTTTGGCCCTTACTGGGCAATACAGACGGTCAGAAAGACCTGATCCAATCGCCCATCTAGTCATGTCAAGGTTTGGTTTAGTTTCTTTGTTTAATGGCATATCAACCTTTGTAGGTTATTTAATACCAAAGCCATTCTACAAGAACAGTAGTGGTACTATTCAACCCATAGCTGGGAGGATATGGGGGTTTATACCTTTACCAAGGGTATTTGTCCGAAAGTGAACGAAATAGCGCGACTGGAGTACGAACTCGCTTACTACGATTCCGTCGTCCATCGCTTTAACCATTACACAACGAGGACACCCCTAGTTATGACAAGCTGTTGCAACAATATGATTGCATGTGGCAAAAATACCTAACCCTTTTAATCTCAAAAGTGTTAAAAAAGGATGAATGAGAGACAATAGCGTTGAGAAAAAACAAGGCTTACCTCTGTATGTCGCTGAACTGTATCTGGTAAAGCTCTAGTTTGAGAGATTGGGAAATATGAGGAACGAACGTCTTCATTGCCATTGCTCTAAAGTCCACTCTGACATGGAGAGGTTGTATCTGTTTGGTTCCATCTCTGGGTCAAATAGAACTGTTTAATCATTTACTAAGGATATTTATTATTAAATATTTGAAACCATACAATTGCATTCAAATTGTTTGTATGAAATCCTGATAAATATAATTACTAATATTAAATAAATGTTTATCATTAAATAGAATTATTAATGTTGAATCGAATAATATGCCAGTGATATTTAGAATCAACTACCCAGACTAATTCCCTATCTCATACATAGATTTAGTCGTCTTTGAATGTACACACTCCTCCCTCTTTTTTCACTTGTATTCGGAGACAAACAAAATCAAAATATTGGTATTTAAAGGAATTCATTAACATCAACTCTCGGTTCTTTTACGAATGCACGTACATATTTCCACCGTATTATGCACTCTAAAATAATTTCACAACCTTGATAACTGACTTAACCCTTCAGATTATCTAATTGCCAGTCATCCAATTTCTGAAGATTACGAAGAAACAATAAGAAAATAAAGTTTACAAAAAAAAAAAAATGGACATTAAACCTTGTCAATTATTTCTATTTTCTTAATTGTCAGTTATTCAAAAGTATTTTCTTCTAAAGCAAAAAAAAGAAAACAACGTTTATATCAATCTCGTATACGTATTGTTGAATAGAGAATAGCAAGATTAAAATGCACCATTATGTTTTTGTGAGGAAAGTCAACGTGCCTTTTTGGAAAAACAGCATTCGTATTCTGGACTCAAATGCTAATCACTGTCACCCATGAAACATACGCAACTCTCTCTTTCACCAAACAAGTTCAAAAATATTCCAGTGTTGTTTGATTGCTAATTAAATGTCAACGGGTTTTCATAAATTATCAGCAAAATCTTCAGTATATTTTCTAACATACACATCGAAAAATCGAGGCTTATTGGTTATCGTCGTAGGAAATGGGCACGGTGACCCAAGTTCGAATCCTGGACAAAGCTATTTACATTTCACATTGCTTTAATGCCTTTGGGAAAGGGATGAATGCAATAATTCTTCCTCCAGCTATTTGCCAATACTCGGCCAGATTGAGCTCTTTAACTTTGGTATGGCAAACGGTCAAGAAGGAGAATTGAATTTCAACCTGCTGTACGGCGCTTAAAAAATTACCTTATGTCGTATCTTGCTCGTGTTGAAGGGGTTGGGTTCAACTCATACACACACACATACACACACACACATATATGGAGGCTCCTTAAACTTGGTATGGCAACCAGTCTAGGAGAAGGAAAATTGAATTTTAACTTCTTGTACTCTACTTAGAAATTGACGTTATATAGCATGCTGTTCATGTAGAGGGGTTGGGCAAATACGTACACTGAGAAAATCTTTATAAAGGACGAATAAAACTTGTTTTCCTTTCCTTTGGTGATCGAACGAAAACGCCTAAATGGATCCAATACGATTAAGATTGGATGTGGGCAATTCCTTTTTCTTTACTTTTTTTTATTTTTCTTTTTCTTTTGCCTGCAGTATGATTTGATCCAACTTTTCATTCTCGGTTCATTTTTAGCGTCGTTTAGTTTTATTCTCCAAATGAAAAAATCGATAAAAAGGACCAATCTTACCAGACAGCCTAATCGATTAAAGGAAAGTGATTAATCGCCGAATTTTCTTGTCGGTATTGCATCCGACCTGATTATCCATGGATGCAACTTTTTTCTTTTTTCCTTTTTTTTTTTTTTTTTTTTTTTTTTTTGCTAAATCAAGAACTGCTCAGTCAATCAATTAATCATGTGATTCAGTTATCGATCAAGTAATCATTAACAGACTTTATTGATTCATAAAAAAAATCCGTGATTAACTGTGCGGAGTGCAAACATGGAATGAAGGGATAGTCTTCTCATTCATAACCCGTTACCAACAATAGATTGGCACTATGTAACTTACTTTTTGAAACAACTATTTCTCGAAAATATGTCATATTCTGGAATAGGAGGAGAAAATCAGAAAAAAATCTGCGAATAAGAATAATCGTTTTCGTCAGTGAACTTCATTCAGTAGTAAATATTAATCAGCTGAGGCTGTAAAATACGCCAACTACATCTCTACAGGGGATTCTTAATCCCCTCCACCCTCGAACGAGTGTCCTGTTATATGACACTCAACTAAAACATTACATCTGAGGCTCCAGTCTTGGAGCTTTGGGGAATGTGGAATACCCCATCGTTGCCATTAGTCCCTGGTTCACTCTGAACCGTAGTGGTAGTACCTGTTAGGGTCCCATCTATGGGTAAAATAGAACTTCTTCAGTATTTAACTATGAGCAAACAAATTACTGATGTTAAATTGAATTGTTAGTGTTGCATAGCAATACTTGAAACAATTTAAGCTGTGTAAGAATAAAACTATTGGTGTTAGACAATTATACTTGAAGCCATTTAAGAGTCTGTAACTAAATGTCTTATACTAAATAGAATTATTCAAGTTAGATAGGAATGCCTCCAAAAAATTGAATTATTGGTATTATTTAGTAAGTATTAAAACCAATTAACTGTGTGCAAACAAATATGCTATGGCTCGATAAAAAATTTCGCCTACAAACGATGCATTTTCAACTATATATATATATATATATAAATATAGGATTTGTTATTAAATCACAAAAAACTATAAATACAATGAAGCCAAATCAACCTAAGCCATTAATCCTCTTGGCCAGACTTTTTCTTGATTTATTCTATAAGAAAGAATGGCAATCAAACTGTAGACGTGTCTGTATGACTGAATAATTGTATCATATGGATTTGAACTACAGTAGGACGTGGCGTGCTGTTATGAACAAATCCTGGAAGTAGCGGCCGAAAAAACGGCAGGTTCACGGCCACTTACCTCTTATCACACAAACCATCTAAGAAAGTCGAGCTGTTCATAACCTGTGGCCAACAATAGGTTGACAATTGTTTACTGCCACGCGTGGAACTTTTTCTTTACCAGAGATTTGTTTAATGGCCTTTGGGGTTATTGCGGTGGTTTTGAAGGGCCTGAAATGAATAAGACAAAGAGATGTAAGTTTTACAGCAGTATATATTTATAGAAATACATACAGTAACGGTTACTGACTCAAATTGCTTGACTTCTTTATCGAGTTAGTCACTATTTATGGTGTCGTGAGGGTTTATGCAGTGATGTCATAGGGTATATCACTATAGCAGTAATTAAATGCAAGAGCCATCCTTGTAAAGAACAGCAGTGATGCTATTGAATCCGTAGGAGGTGTCCTCGTGGTGTAATGGTTAAAGCTCTGGACTGAGGAATTGTCGTAAGCGAGAACGAACTCCAGTCGCGCTATCAGACAAATACCCTTAGGAAGGGAATCAACCCCCTTGTCTTCCTAGCTATAGTTTAAATAGTGTCACTACTGTTCTTTTACGTGGATGGCTTTTGCATTAAATGACCTACGAAAGTTGATATGCCACTAAACAAAGAAACCAAACCAAACCTATTTAATACGTACCTGGGAAAGGTAAGGAGGTTCAATACCCTTGCCAATGGTATTCGAAAATCAACGGAATAGCGCAACTTGCTTACTTCAAGGCCACGAGAGAGAGAGAGAGAGAGAGAGAGAGAGAGAGAGAGTCAAAGGAATCAGTCCAGTTATAACGCCTTGATATGATAATATTGATTGTTCTGATATAATGTAGCGAAAATTTCAGATCCAAATTCAGTTTCTGTGTGGTAGCTTACGAGCTTATAAATCATAGTCTCGCATTCTCGTTAAAAAAGAGGAAAAAAAGAAAGAAGTATTGATCATATTATTTACAATTAGAAATTCATAATAAAGAGATCTTGTGGTTTCTGCTTTACAGGTTTTTTCTTTGCAAAAGAATCGAATTTTTATTTCGATTTCTTTTTCATTTTTTCCTTGTTTTCTTTTAGTCTCTGTTTTCGTTCTTTTTTGTTCTTTCATCTTTTGTTTTGTTTTGTTTCCTTTCTTTTTCAGCGATCATTTTCTTGCTTTTTGTTAGACAATGATTCGTGGCCAAATGGGAAAAAAAACAAAACAAAAAAGAAATTGTTGACCTCCAACGAACTGGCGCCAAAAAGATTAAAGTGCTGTAACAGATTTTCTTTCCTGATGTTTTGTCTTGTATCCAAAGATACGGCGTTTTTTGATTTCTTTATTTGCCACAATCTATCTATCTATCTATCTATCTATCTCAATATATATATATATATATATATATATATATATATATATATATATGCAAAAAGAAGATAAGTTGAGAATGATTCTATTTGTAAATATATGAGGATTCTAATAAATTTCCAGCTGTGCTCAATGTATGATAATTAATATATGATTTTCTTACAGACCAAATCGAGTTGCCAGTTGAAATGAATTTGTAATAGCCAAATGTTAGTTTGCTGAATTTTTCAATTATATATATATATATATATATACTGCCTTTAAGAAAAACAAAAACCGGTCACATTAGTATATCCTAATGTGACCGGTTTTTGTTTTTCTTAAAGGAATTATTGTTCTGTGATGTCGGTTACATTGATCTCTTTACCAGGAAAATTTAAATGTTCATAGTTGAATGATCTTATTTTCCTGACGGAATTATTCCCGACTCCGTTTTAACTGTACTGAATAATATATATATATATATATATATATATATATATATATATATATATATATATATATATATATATATATATATATATATATATACGTATGTCTTTCAGTAAATAAGGTGAATTTTACATGAGGCGAATTTTACACACACACACACACACACACATATATATATATATATGTGTGTGTGTGTGTGTTGACCTGACAACAAATAAATAATGGTCTGTTGAAGATACTTGGATACCAGGAAAATTATTTAATTCAACAAATGGTTGTTTCAAGTGCATTTTAGGTCGCTTTTCTTATCATCATCATCATCATCATCATCATGTCGTGCCGCTTGCACGGATATCCCTGACCCTCTCTCGCCACTTTTCCCTATCGTTCATAGCCTCTGGCAGGTCTTCAGGGCTACATCCTGTATCCTCACATAGCTGCTGAATGTATGTTCGTGCTGGTCGTCCTTCTTTTGCCCGGTCGTATGTGGGGGTCCATAGGAGTACATCACTTATGAGCTCGTCCCTGCTTTAGACGAACCAGACATGCTTCTCTTATAGCATACATTATTTTAATTTAAACCCCACCCCGCAAAAAAAAACGACTTTTTTCCGTCAAAACCTTTCTCCTGACGAAGACATAAGTTCAAAACTAGTCGAGAACAATCTTTAGATATATAACACAAAAGAAAAATCCCTTTCTGCTTCATAAGGTTTCATCGATATATATGCAAAGATTCTTACTATTTCTCTTGTATAGATGATATATTACTTATATATCTACGAAATAAACTTAAAATTACATTGGGCTGTAGAATACACCGAACATACTGGTCCATTAACCCAGTGGTTAGAGTGCTCGCCAAATGCCCGGAAACCGAGGTTCAATTTCAGGTCGAGTCAAACCTAAGACTCAAAAAATGGTACTTGATGCCCCCTTGCTTAAAACACAGCATTTTAAGGTATGAATCAAGGGTAAAGTAGTGCAATACAGGAAAAGGAGTAGCGCCCTTCCCTACTGCTCGGTGTAGTAGATATTGAAAAAAAGAGTCTTCGGGTCCCTCTCGACTACGGTCGCCACCTTTATTTTACTGCTTCTCTGCGGAGGGGTAATAGCCCACTACAACGAGTGAGCCGGATATGACACTAAATAATCTGATCGTGAGGTTCGGTAATGCTAGAGCTTTGGGGAATGCGGAATACCAATTTATTGCCCTCAGTCCCATGTCAGCTCTGGCCCAGAGTAGTAGCACCTGATAGGATCTTATCAATAGGTCAAATAGAACTAAAATGTGTACTAGTGCTAAACTGAATTGCATTAAATAGGACTGTTTTAAACTGCTAATTTGAATTGTTTGAAATGGAAGTGTTATTGCTAGCTGAACTGAATTGTTTAAAATGGAACTGTTTTTTATGCTAAACTGAGTTGTTTGAAATAGAACTGTTTTTGACATTAAAACTGCAGTTACGCTAAACTGAATCGTTTGAAATAGAACTGTTTGTATAAAAATGGATTTGGCAGTAAATAACCTACAAAACCCAAACCAACAAACAAACAAACTGAAAATTACAGATTGATTAAACAATTTTGAACCTACCATTTATTTCGCCTATAAACAAGAAACTAAGCACTCCTTACCTTTCTTGGACATTTTACAAGTGAATGATAACAATAAATTAGAATTTAAAGTGCATCACAAATTCACAAATATAAATTACCGAATGCATTTTTACTCACTTCATAACTCTCAAATGAAATGTGAAATGATGATAGGTTTTTACCTTTGATCAAACGTCAAGAGAATGAGAGATTTAGAATGAAACAAACCGACATTCATAAAGACAGATGACTGCTCTATAGAATACGTAAAATAGATAGACAAGAACAAAATAATAATAATAATAATAACATGAACCGAGACAGATATACAGAAAGATAGATAAACTGATGTAATATGATATTTTTAGGATATACGTAACGTTTTGAAAATAAATCCAGCCTTTCTTCATTTAGTCATACTTAATTATATAGTATAGACGTTTTTTGTCTACATATTCTTATTTTGATCCATTGTACCATAGCCAGATATGGCTATGCATGAAACGTACATAAAATGTACATAACATATATACATAGAACATAGGAATCTCGAAACACAAAAAACACTTACGACTTCTTAGTTCAGGAACGAAACTTTTTATTACCTTTGAGTTTAAAGGTTCTTTGACATAAGGAGAGAGATACACAATTCTTTCTATTCTGGCTTTTTCATCTGACCCCACCCCCCATCTCGTGCAGCGCCCGTAGCGCGCAAATTCGTCTGGCCTCTGCGAGCCCCGAAAGTCGACCCTTCTCGTTCGGTGTCCAGTTTTAAACTCAACTGACTTTTTTTTCAAATATCCCAAAATCCTCCGCGCGTTCTTCCGGTGCGTGACGTCACCCGCACTCTGTAGCCCCGTTTTCCATCAGGGCTATCATGACATCTCTGAGTGACACGTCCGTTCCGCCCGCGCGCGTGAACACCTGCGTTAATGTTGCAACTAAGTAACCCAAGCACTGAGCCGAAAGGTTCTCAGCCTAACTAAACCCAAAGGCATAAAACGAAATCCCTCGGCCATTATATTACACCATTCAAGTTGCCGTATGGAAGTTATAATATCCGGCCGGAATTCGCTGATAAATTTTCCAAAGATAATTCGTTTCCAATTTTTTGAAAATACATCCAGCATTTCTTCATTTAAACATATTGGATTATATAGTATAGACTTTTTTGTCTACATTTTCTTATTTTGATCTGTTCAAGTTACCGTAAGGATGTTATAATATTCGGCTGGAATTGGCTAATAAATTTTCCATAGTTTATTCGTTTTCAATTTTTTGTTGGTAACATTACTTTTTAACAGGTGAGAACTCATTTGTTAGAATATAGTAAAATGGTTTCAAGTATTGCTATCTAAAACTAATAATTCTATTCAATACTAATCCTTAATTCCACTTATTTGCGCCCCCAATTTTTTAATGACGAATTTATCTCTAAAGAAAATTCCTTCACACAACTTGATTATCCTGAATCTTTTATACAATGTTCTAAAATAAAAACTCTCAAAATTCACAAAAGTAGATGTTCTCTAGATATTTCAAACAATAATTTTTCAGATAATAATTCATCACATACAATTTTACCCGACAATTCAACCATAAACATTAGCGAAAGAATATTTAAACAACCTTAAAATTAAAACAGTAACTAAATCTTCAAAGGCAATTAGAAATTTAATTAACTATACAAATAACAATATTCACATTGAATCCAAGGAAGAAGTCAACGAAATCACATGAGTGGATTGCGATGAAAATATATGGGTGATATATATATATATATATATAGCGAGAGAGAGAGAGAGAGAGAGAGAGAGAGAGAGAGAGAGAGAGAGAGAGAAAGACAGTTGGATCAAACGGATTTAGAGATTTAGAATGAAACAAACCGACATGGATAAAGACAGATGGATGTGTTATAAAATGTTTAAAATAAACATGAACAGAATAATATAAACATGAATATTGAGAGATAGATAGAAAGATAGACTGATGTGATATGAATTCATTTTTAGGATGTATGTAACGTTTTTGAAATAAATGATCGAACGCTGATTACATCACACATAAATTTAAAACAGAAAGCCACCAACGGAAATATGATAAAATCTTTTTCCTCTTTTCGTTTCATTTGAAAATTCGTATGCCTTGATGAAGATTTAAAAATTGAAACGTTGAACGTTGGCAAATAATGAAAACTATAAATAAAATAGTTATATATACAAGGTATGTATCATGGGTAAAGTGGAGCAATCCAGGGAAAGGAGTAGCGCCCTCCCCTACACCGCGGTGCAAGAGCTATTGAAAAGGGAGCCTTCTCGTCGCTCTCAACTACGGTTGCCAACTTTATTAAGAATAAAATTATCTTCTGAAGACCTTGTATTTTTCATATATGTACATTTATTTGTGTGTGTGTGTGTGTGTGTGTGTGTGTGTGTGTGTGTGTGTGTGTGTGTGTGTGTGTGTGTGTGTCTGTGTGATTGGAGGGGTGCACGTAAGAACTATTTAGATTTATACATGTTATCTTCATAAGTGTTCTCGATGAGATTATTGCTTCATATCAAATAAACTTTCAAAATATTTACATTACAGAACCATTCTTTTTAATTTGGCTATAGAAATTGTATATGTAATTTGGGCAACATTTAATCATTAAGAAATATTTGGTTGAATAATATAGATGTATTTTGTCTACTTATTTCCATTTTGATCCGTTCAAGTCGCTGTATGAATGTTATAATATACGACCGGAATTGGCTAATAACTTTTTCTTTGTTAATTTGTTCCCAAGTACTTTCGGACCCATCATAGGCCATCTTCCGGCGGTGCGTTTACTGCAAAAACAATACAACTTTTGCAAAGTGCAATACAAATTTGTAAGAGTTAAGCGTTAAGTGTTCTATTTATACTAGTTTATGTTATCGTGTTTTTATAATGTAATGTTTTTGCGTTACATATATATATATATATATATATATATATATATATATATATATATATATATATATTTCCCTGTGTCGTTATCTTGATATATTTTTTTTTCTTCCTCAAATTGTAGAAAGCTAGATAGTGTAATGGTTATCATCGTTAAGAATGAACTTGAACCACATTTCAATTTGGCACATCAATTCTTGTGGATTTTTTAAATGCTCAATCCCGTTTATATATATATATATATATATATATATGTTGTCGTCTACAGATAGACTGTTACGTTGCATCACAACTCTTCAGTATGGTTTAACACACAGGACGCTGCAAACTTGGATCGAAACCCTCAAACGTTATGCTGGACATGGTATCTAGCTCAGCTATTTTGGTGATATACATCAGCTCAACATTTTTATAAAGTATATGAATTGTGACCCTGGGTTTCATGCTTTTCCCATTCATCTGACAGATTTCTGATGAATGCGAAAAGCATGAAACCAAGGGCCACAGACACCACCCTGTAATATATATATATATATATATATATATATATATATATATATATATATAATTCGGAGTTTAATATTTTTTAGGTAACACTTTTTAACGAGTGAGAAGTCATTGGTTTGAAAATAGTTAAATTGTATCAATATTGCTATCGAAAACTAATAATTTTATTCAATATTAATGATTTGTTGGCTTAATGTTAAATGGTTTCATATATTGTTATCCAGCACTAATATTTCTATCAAGAATTAATCATTTGTTTGCGCAAAGCTAAATGGTTTCAAGTTAAACTATCAAACACTAATAATAAGTATTGTAATTTATTGTTTGAACACAGTTTATAATATTGATAATTAGTTTGCCCACAGTTAAATGTTTTCGTGTATTACTATCAAAGACTGATAATCCTATTTAATATCAATTATTTGTTCACACACAATTTCAAATATTGTTGTACTACAGTAATAATTCTTACCAATGTTAATCATTTTTTGCAAGCAGTTAAATGTTTTTAAGCATTACTATCTAACTGTAATAAATCTATTTAATATTAATGAATTGTTTGCACATAGTTAATAATATTAATCATTTTTTTGTAACATTGTTAATGATATTAATCATTATTCGTGTTATATAATTAAGGAATGATTTTTTTATATTAATATATTTATTTTTCGTTAATTATATTTTATCATTCAGTTTGGTTGGGCTTTGAACTATTCGGCTCTTAGTTCATGTGCTTAGTCATTGGGTGCAGTTTTACGCTCGTGCGCAAAGGTTATGACAATCACCATTGTTGTAATAAACCCCAGACAGGAAATGTGGATGGAGTGTGGATGATGCCATGCCTGGAGGAGATGGTCCTGAGAGTTTGAGGATTTTGAAAGAGTTGAGAAGTTGATAATGGACCATGGAGGCAGAGAGTTGAGTTCCTGCCATTGAGGTATAGAGTTGGATTTGGGCCGTTGAAGATGTAGTTAAGTTTTTGGAATCTCTACAGATAGAGATCTTAAACATCACAAGATGCACCGCGCGTTGTGGATGGTTAGCATAGTAAGAATTGTGTCTCTCTCCTCATGTCGAAAAACCGAAGTCAGAAACCAATAAACCGTTCGTAACTGAAACAATAGAGTCCCGCCAGTTTGTGTATTTGTGTATGTATTGTATTACTGTTGTGATTGATATCTTTATTGCTTTGCAACATTTGTACCAAGCTAAATGTTTTAAAGTACTGCTGTCCAACACTAATGATTCTATTTATTATTAATTATTTGTTGGCTCACACTTAAATCGTTTCAATTTCTATCTAAATGTATTTCGTATGAATCACGTTTACACATAGTTAATAATATTAACCATTTTTTGCACACGGTAAATTGGTATACTGAGCTATTGGCTTTATGAGTAGAGTATTCGCCAATGGTCCCGGAGACTGGTGTTCAATCCCCAATCGAGTCATACCAAAGACTCAAAAAATGGTAATTGATGCTGCCTTGCTTAGCACTCAACACTATTATGTAAGAGTAAAGTGGAGCAATCCAGGGAATGAAGTAGCGCCCTTCTCTACACCTCGGTGTAGTAGCTATTGAAAAGGGAGCCTTTGAGTCACTCTCGACTAATATGGTCTCCAATTTTACTTTCTTTAAATTGGTTTCACGTATTGCTATTAAACACTGATAATTCTTTTTATGAAGCATTTCTATGCATTACTAACAACTTGCACAGCTATACCATTTCAAAAAACCAATCCCAAGCAAAAGATTGAACACCTTCTAAGTCTTAGACTAGAAATTTTAGCATATGTATATTTTTTTCCATCAATCAATTAATCAATTTTTCTTTCAACTTTTTCTCTCTCTTTCTGCTCTCTCTCTTTCTACTCCCTCCCTCCTCCCTCTTTCCTCCCCCTCTGTCTCTTTCTTGATATATATATATATATACATGTATAGGTGCGTTTTAATATGAGTGTCTGTGTCTGTGTGCATCGATCGAACCATTTCATATTGATCATTTCTAAAATCAATAAATTTTCATATCATCATGTAACCATATAATAGCAAAATTAAACAATCAGTTGTTTGTTTGTTTTTTTTACCAATTAATCGTAATTCTTTGTCATCTCTCCAAAATTTACGGATGATAAAAATTTACAGTTTCCATGAAGACCTTTTTATTTGCCCCTTAAAATAGTATTCCTATTTAATATTTACCTAACTCACCGAAAAGGTCCCCTAAATAATTAAGATTATAACCTTGTCAGATTTCCTCTTCCCACTCGGAATTATAGATTAGAAGAAAGATCAAGACTATCCAGACCAAAGTACTGTTAAAATCAGATAGAATACTGAAAAAGGGTCTGGTAAACCAGAGAAGATATGCTGTCACTTAAACTTCAGTAGGGGTGTCCTCGTGGTGTAATGAATCGTAGTAAGCGTAGTAAACGAGTTCGAACTCCAGTCGCGTTATCACGTTCACTTTCGGACAGACACCCTTGGGAAAGGTATGAACCCACTAATTCTACCAGCTATCGGTAAAATAGCACCACTACCATTCTTCTAGAAAATGGATTTGGCGTTAAATAACCCAATGTTGATATGCTATTAAACAAACAAACAAATCAGACTTCGGTGAAAAACCACCACCTTAAACTGGTAAAGAAAATTAGTTTAGAGTGATAATAATAATTTCAATATTGTACCATACTAGCTGATGGTCTTCACTGGAACCCAAAATACAGCAAGTATTCGTAGTTCCTCATGACTTTTCACAGTATTCTAACCGTTCTTAACAGTGCTATGGACTTGACGGTTTCTCTCCTTACTTAGATCTCCATATCCTCCAATTTTTTCCAGGCTCTTCCGACGGTCCAGACCTTAATTGCTATCACTATCAGCTTTATGGTCCGTAGGTTTTCATTTAACCCTCTGGCAATGTCCAAGCACGAATCCAGTTTTTGGTTTTACTTTACTTTCACTCAAGAGTCTGCTGGAATAGTGATTCGTACGAGATGACAAGTTCTTTTCTTCTTGTTAATTAATATAAGATCCGATTTTCAAGCCTAGATTGGATCATAATTAACAAAGGTCCGGTCTTCTGATTAGGATCGGATAATGATTAACATAAAATCTGGCCTTCTGGTCGGGATTGGATCATGATTAGCAAAAAGTACTGATTTAGGTGTTTGGTTGGAAAGTGCTTCTTAGTAAAATCATCTGGAGGCCGAAGGTTCAATCCCAACAATAAGTAAAAAACAAGCAATGTTTACTATAGCTTAACACTTATACCCAGTCATGGTTAGTGGAATCAGAACACTCGTAGATTAAATTTGGTTCTGTGTGGGTTTCCGAGTTCGACATGAAACACCTGAAAGAAGCCGAAGGACGCATCGGCCGAATCATTGTGAACATAAGAATGAAGATGAAGACAATAGTCCGAACGTTCTAAGTTATAAAGAATAACATAATATCTGGTCTTCTCTCCGGAATCGGATAATAAATAACCCAAGTTTCGGTCTTCTAATCAGGAGTGGATAATAATTAACACAAGGTCTGGTCTTCTAGTCGGGATTGGATAATAATTATCGCATCGTCTTGTCTTCAGATCAAGATTGGATTATTAATAATCTTTTTTAGGTAATAATTAACGCAAGTTCCGGTCTTCTGGTCAGGATAGGATAATAATTAACGCATAGTCTGGTCATCTGGTCGAGAATGGATAAAAAATGTCCCAAGGTCCGTTCTTCTGGACTGGATTGGATGATAATTATTCCTAAAAAAACAAGTAGTAGTATTTTATGTTTTCTCGATTCTATAATTCTTACTTTCCTGAGGTTTTTTGTGTTACTTTTTTTGTTGTTGTTGCAGTTATTGGCCGTTATAAATTTTCTCTCCTTGTTTATTCATGTACGTTCTTAAAATCTATAAATTAGCACCATCAAAACAATAATCAATTTCGGAGATTTTTTTCTCCTCCATTTCTTTTAGCATATTGTCTATTAACATTTTCTCTTTGGTGTAAGACTTTGTGCATTTTCATCAATTTTCTTTTTCTGCAATTCATATTTCTGAATTTCTCTTTTGTTCAGTTTAAGAAGGATCCAGACTATCTTGAAAACGAAACAGTCGATGTGTTTATATCTTTGATTAAGTTTCTGCAGCAAAGTTTGTATTCCAGTAGTTTCTTTGTTTTTCTTGTATATTGCTGTCTTACTTATCGGATATATATATATATATATATATATATATATATATATATATATATAATTTTTTCATGAAAAGAGTGTTCGATACTGTTATAGCAGAGCAGGTATAAACCTATTATCATTAGAATTATGAACACTGTCAATCCGTTAATTACGTTTCATGTCCTAAGAGGCCATTATAACATCGATATAGAATGGGTTGTAATCACCTGATAAGAAGTTACTGCGTGAGAAATTTAGGTGAAAGAATAGCGTGATTTGGTATGAGTATATGAAAAATTTAAACTAGAAAAAAGTTTTTCCCTGGCAATCTACAGTCGGGAGAGGATAATAATTAACACAAGGTCTGGTCTTCTGGTCGGGATTGGATAATAATTATCGCATCGTCTTGTCTTCAGGTCAGGATTGGATAATTAAAAATCTTTTTTAGGTAATAATTAACGCAAGTTCCTGTCTTCTGGTCAGGATAGGATAGGGTTATATGTTAAAGGATAAAATACTGACATGTCAACGCATAGATATTAATTTACTTATTTTTTAAAGCAATTTTTTCAGCATGTTCAAGGATACATGATTTTTATCCAGACACAGTCTGCTGTTATCATCACCTTCTTTATAATCCCAGGCTTTTTCACAATACTCTTTTTCACAATACTCTTACTCAATTATATTATGAGAGACGTGCCCATTATTTCTTTTATTTGCCATTTATGTTTGGATAAAGTTGTACCGTTGGAATAACTTCTCTTATTGAAGCTGATATTGTGGTTTGTATCATGTACTTTTCCAATTCATTTCAGTGGCACTGAGGTATATTTTTCCTTATTATTATCTTTTTCCTTATATATTATTGTTTATTAAACAGTTACCTTACAAAGGGAATCTAGCTCTATTCCTGCAGATGCACCTGTCTTTCTGACTATTATCCCTTTCATTTAATCATATAATATGCTATATTTTTAATTTATATATATATATATATATATATATATGAATATTGCTAAAATCATATTGGTAATATATATATACATATATATATATGTTACAAAGATTATTTTAACATATATATAGATATATGTAGTTACACGCACACAGAACTTTATTTTCACACATATATACAGATAGATAGATATATAAAGAGAGACAGAGAAAGTGAA